>BQKN01040333.1:0-17028 GCA_022839385.1 Asparagus kiusianus | reverse complement strand
AGGGTTAGGGTTAGGGTTAGGGGAGGGTTAGGGTTAGGGTTAGGGGAGGGTGAAGGTGAGGGTGAGGGTTATGGTTAGGTGAGGGTGAGCGTAGGGGTGAGGGTTAGGGTTAGATGAGGGTTAGGGTTATGTGAGGGTTAGGGTTAGGGGTTAGGGTTAGGGTTAGGGTTAGGGGAGGGTTAGGGTTAGGGTTAGGGTTAGGGTGAAGGTGAGGGTGAGGGTTATGGTTAGGTGAGGGTGAGGGTTAGGTTTAGGTTTAGGGTTAGGGGATGGTGAAGGTGAGGTTTAGGGTTAGGGTTAGGGTGATGGTTACAATGAGGGTGAGGTGATTGTGTGGGATTATCGTAACTATTTTATCGCTAATTACATAGAAATTGCACCCACTGTACACTCATATTTTCGAGCCGTAGAATACCCTGTCCAATAAATACTATATATAATCTCTTTATTTACTTGTCACATACGAGTGAATTGAAAATTTTTAGTCTATTAATGTTTGTGGGAACCTTTGAGAAGTCGAGAGTTGCAGACAAATCACATTTTGGTGTTTTGTGGGAACCTTTGTGGGAACCACGTAAAAATTGGTTATATCGCTTTTGTGTGATTTGTAATAGCTTTTTAGGTTCCCTCGACGCGCAGTCCTAGAGCTGACGAGAGGAAGAGCTAATATCCTACTTTGATAGGATATAAGCTTCAGATTCTTGTTCCATTTGAGAAACAAGAATTCTTATTGCGACCTGACTCTCTTGTTGTGCTGCCGAAGTGCTGCCAAAATTTCCGCTGCGCGCAACAAGTGGTATCAGAGCATACCGTTTGTTCAACAGTGCATTACTTGAGAAGCCTTCCTCTGACAGCCGATCACACACACTTGTCCTATAACTTAAAATGATATATGTAGGGATATGCTCACTTCCATTAATTTTTAAATTCTAGATGCAATTAGAGGAAGAGTTTACTGATGTCGACAATCCGACAATTGACACAACTGATATGTTGGAAGATATTCTTACCGTGCTGTCTTCGAGTGATGATAACACTACTGATATGTTTCAAGATGTAGCCCGATTGATGAGACTTGTTGAAGAAAACGAGTCACCGTTATACGAGGGTTGCACCGAGTTCACAAGGCTTTCTTTTATGCTGAGGCTTCTTCATATCCAAACACTCAGTGGGATGGCTGTTACACATTTCGATATGTTATTAGACTTGCTCAGGAAAGTCATTCCAGGCGGCGAGAAGAGCATCCCCACAACTTATTATGAAGCTCACAAGATTGTTGATACGCTGGGTCTTGATTACAAAAAGATAGACGCCTGTCCTAATGACTGCATCTTGTACAATAAGGGTAATGAAGGTCTAGAGGAATGTCCGACGTGTCATGTATCACGCTGGAAAAAACATACGGGCACATCTGAAGGCATATCATCCAATAAACAGAGCAGAATCCCTGTGAAGGTTCTTCGATATTTTCCAATTATTCCTGTAGGCATCGAAAATTGCCGATAGGTCCCTGCACACAGCTCAGTGTTAACGAACGACGATTGAACGTCACTACCCGGTTCACAAGAGTTCAAACGACGTCGGTGAGCAATTGAAGCCAACCGATGGAATACGTGAGCCGACAGAATGTCAGAATCACGGGGATACAGATTGACCGAAAATCCCGTGATCACCGCAATTGGGCCAACGCCCGCCGTGTCCCAATCACCACACTGATAATACAACCATAGGGATCTACAAAGCTCTTCGTCAGAATTCCAACGCATCCGAAAGCACTCAAATCCGAGTTCGGACGAAAAGTCAACAGCGGGACAGCGGCAGAACAACGGCACGGCCCCGGGCTGAACCGGGGACACCCAAGCAGGTCTCGGCAGGCTCGAGACACCCCCAGGGGGGGGTCTCGGCCCTTGGCCGAGCCACCCCTATGGGGGTGTCCCGGCCTTGGCCGAGACACCCCTAGGGGGGTGTCTCTCCCCTTGGGGTGTCCATATGGCCCCTAGGCCCTCTCATTCGGCTATAAATAGCCCCCTTAGCCCTCCATTTACAAAGGCTCTTGATTTTGCTCTCAATTCAAGGCTGAATTATCTTAGCCAAGGATTGTTCTGCAAGAGAGCGGCGAAGCCCTGCCGGAGTGAGGAGTCAGAGTCTGCAAGATAGCGGCGAAGCCCTGCCGGAGCATGGAGTAAGGCGTTCTTCATCAGCACTCTTCATTCACCCCCTTCTGTTCCTTGGTGTTGCCCTTCGCAGGCGACACTGAGAAGAGCTATTATCTCGCGTTAGCCGAGATATACGCTTTAAACTTCTAGATCTCACGCGGATCGACGAAGTTCTGTTTCTATATCCCTCTACGGATAGACGAAACTCTGCCGGATTTTCTCGGAAAGGATCTTGAAGAGTCGGCGGTCCACGGATATCGACGTCCCCGTCACAGGCCAACAACCCACGCAAGCGAGACCGTACCAAACCGGGATCTCGTGTTTATTTTCATTAAAGTTGTAACCCTTTTGTTTTCATTTTATCCTGTTGTAACGCTTAAAGTTGTAACAGATCTCGAAAAAGAGAACATCAATGAAAACAGCAACTTTTACCGGAAACAAGCTGGCGACCACAGTGGGAGCCAACGATCTCGCCGCCGAGATCGTCGTGACGCAACCGGCCTTCAAGATCCGGGTGAATGAAGAGATCGAATACGAGTTCGATCAGAAGAAGTATGAAGAGTACCTCTCTTCCTCCTCCTCCAGATCCGCATCCCCGAACCGGCGCAAGAAGGCATCCTCTTTCAAGAACGTTCGTGGGAATTCCAGCTTCAAGATCCAAGAGCCCGTTGCCGCTGCTGCCTTTGCACCATGCAACGTTCCCGCGTCATCAACCTCAAAGGCGACGGATGATGCAACACCGGTTCTGTCCAAGAGGGCTCGCCAAAGGAGGCGTCAACGCCTTGCTCTACAACTAGCCAAGGCCGCAGAATCGATGGACGGGATCTACTACAAGGAGGATCTAAAATCCAGGTACCGCCAGGAGCCACGGCGAACCACCAACTCCTCCACCGAAACTGAAGCGAACGAGTGGATTCGCGTGAAGAGGAACCGCTCCACCCTTGAGGAGCGAATCAAGAAGAGGCGGGCGTTGCTCGCACATGCCCGACTCCTCCTAAAGAAGGCGGAGGAGATGCAGAAAGAAGAGGCAGCCACAAAGCCGTCTACAAGCAAGTGGGTGTGGTTGCCAAAGCCAAAACCAGCGCCTCAAGCACAAGGGGGTGGAGTTGCTGCCCGAATTCCTTCAAAACCAGATCCGGTGCCTTTAACGGAGCCAGGTAACAAAGGGGATCATTCAAAACCCAGGGTTCCTTTGAAGGGTCGCCTCGGTCCCTTACCGGTGAATCGAGGTAGAGTACCCATCAAGGAAAGACTGGGACCATTGAAAGGTCCCCAAGTTGCAAATCAGACTGGGGGTCGAATCAATCTCCCCAGGATAGATGATAAAGGGAAAGCCCCCATCACCGACCGCATTGAGTTGCAGGTCGAAGCACAAGAGCCCGTTCAGTTTCTACGCTCACAAAAGTGTAAACTTGAACGGGCCACTTTTGAGAAAACTAACCAAGTGTTGCATTCCAAAAAGGAAACACACTCATCTGAGGATGAGAGTGTTTTATCGGGGAATACACACCAACACTCTATAGGTTGCTCCAGTTGTAAAGCTGATGAGTTGTACTATAGGGCTGGGGGTGTGGAAAAAACCCAGAAGAAATATGTGCAGGACATGGAGTCTCACTGCCCGTGCGCCAATATCATCAAAGCGGTGTTGTCGGGATGCTGCTGTGCCCAAACCCCAAGGAGAGTTTCGGTGTTCGAGAGAATTTCCACACCGAGGCGTTCCCACAAAAAGAAGATCGTCCGCCAAGAAGACGAATATCTAAGGGTGTCGGCTAATATGACTGGTAGAGCAAGATCAACGCAACCCTTCAACCGGGACCAGCTTGCCGAGATATCCCGGTGCATGACGCGGTTGCGGTCGGGAGCCATCAGCCGAAAGGACTACCGAAGGGTACCGAAGGGGCTTTCTCTAGAAGAAGAGGCGTCGGATACTGATTCAGACTCCTGCTCGGCCGTAGCATCTGAGGATACAGCATCGAGCGCGGGGCAACCTTGCTCATCACTTATGATCAACGCCGAACAAGTAACCAAGATACTTGAAGAGGCCCTGGCTAAGCAGAAAGAGGCCTTCAAAATCGAAATGGAAACGGCCCTGCTACGGATGAGGGAAGAGCACGACCAACAAGTTCGCGCTCTATCTAATCAGCTCGGTGAATCCAGCCGTCGTAACCATGCTAACCAAGCAGATAGCGATTCGGATGTGGATGAACCTCTCAATGCCGAGAACCCTCCGGTTAACCAAAACGCTGGGGGTGGTAATACAGGGGGTGGCCCCGTTATCCCACCTTCAATTTGTTCAAGCTCCAGTACAAGCGAGGATGAGAAGATGAAAGATCTCGAGAGCAAAATTAACGCATTAATATCTGCTCGAGAGGTAAAGAAAACCGGAATTCCTTGTCCTTACCCGAAAGAGTGGGACTCGATTCCGTATCCGGCGAAGTTCAGCCTGATCAACTTCACGCCGTTCGATGGCAGAGGCTCGCCCACTCAACATTTGATTTACTTCAAGTCTCACTTGGGCATGATCTCCGGCAATGAACCCTTGATGGTTCGGTCATTCGTCGGCACTCTTCGCGGAGCTGCCTTCGATTGGTACCGCCGTCTTAAATTTGGAAGCATCAACAGTTGGGAGGACTTGGAGAACTCATTCCTCACTCATTTCTTTGATGACGACGACGAAATATCCATTAGGACACTCTTCGATGAGAAACAAAAGAACGGAGAGTCGGTGGATACCTTCATCAAACGCTTCCGCAACAAGGCGATGAACTGCAAGGATCCCATCACAGAGGAGTTCATCTTGCAGACTTGTTATAACAACTTATCCATTAACATCTTGGATGTGATGGGAATAGAGCCGTCTGACACTTGGAAGGACCTGAAGGCCCGAGGAGAGCAAGCTGAGCGATTCCTCAAAAGGAAGAAGGCCGAGAGGAGCCAACCAATGGCTAACTCTCCAAACTCGAACTTCGCCTCTTGTGATGGGGGTGAAGCACCGGCGGCGGTTGCTAATCAGACGTCGCAACAGCAAACCCGGAGGCAACAAAAGACTCCGGATCAAAGGCCTCAAAAAGAGTACTCCTTCAAGGACGAAGATGTTCCAGCCATCTTCAAATCCCTCCTGGACAACAAAAAGATCAAGCTCCCACCTATTGCGAATCAGGAGGAAGCTGACGATATTGCGGATCCGAAGTACTGCGCATACCACAGGAGGATCCATCACCCAACCAAGGCGTGCTTTACACTCAAGGATAGCATCCAGACCTTGGTGGAAGCCGGTGTTATAACGCTAGGGTAAGCCAGTCAAGAACGGCACAACTCCAGTGGGTGCACGAGTATAAACTGTATCCCCAAACTCCGACCGGTATAAGAGTATAAACTGCTTCCTGAAACTCCGAAGAGTATACGAGTATAAACTGCTTCTCAATCCTCCGACCGGTATAAGAGGCTAAACTGCTCCCTGATACTCCAATAGGTTTATGAGTCTAAACTATTTCCTCCCTTCCACGGGAAGTTCCTAGAAGAATGCCATGCGTGGTATTCTTAAGGATAACCCGATCGTGCATCTAAGTCAATGATACACCCAGTTTTACAAAGAAAAGCTGGGGGTGGATAATTCATCATTTACCAAAGCCAAATTCCCCTCTCGATTCGTCCAATGAACGAGAGGTCCACAAATCCAGCGATCAAACCCTTTTACGGTTAGGATCGTCTCAAATTTCCCACTTGGTCAAACCTTACTACAGTTAGGACCAAAGCCAAATTCTCCTCTCGATTCGTCCAAAGAACAAGAGGTCCAATCTCAAATCGAGTAACCAAACCTTACGACAGTTAGGGTTATCCGAGTCTTTCCGATTCTTGGAGTGGAGATCCCACTCCTAGTTTCACCTTCCGGATTCTGGGGGTGGAGATCCCACCCCGAGTTTCCTTTCCAATTGAAGATAGAATATAAAATTCTTCCTCTTCAAATGCTGGGAGATAGAATATAAAATTCTTCCTCTCCCGTTGTTCCCCTGTCTTTGCTTTCAGAAAAGACAGGGATGAAGTCAACGCTTAACACACGTTGCCGGGTAGTCTTTCCCGTGAGAAAGACGAAGTCTATGTATTCAAAAGCATAGCACCATTTTCCCCTGTCTTTGCTTTTAGAAAAGACAGAGATGAAGTCAACGTTTAACACACGTTGCCGGGTAGTCTATTCCCGTGAGAAAGACGAAGTCTACGTATTCAATATCGTAGCACTAAAAGAGTTAACTCTTTTAGCACGACGTCACATGCGGAACGGATTTACACAATCCGCATGCTAGCCCGACCCAAACGGTAATCGGTAAAGGCACGTCAAACCCGTTGAAGGCTGGGGGTTTGCCAAAAATCCCAAAGTCAGCGCCTAACACGCGTTGCCGGTTAGTCCTTAACCGTTAAAAAGGACACACGTCCACATATTCCACATTGTGGCAGGTTGTTATTAATAACACCATAATCCCTGCTTCACACGCACGGGGAATTTTATCCCGAATCCTAAGTAGGGATGAGTCAGCGCCTAACACGCGTTGCCGGTTAGTCCTTAACCGTTAAAAAGGACACACGTCCACATATTCCACATTGTGGCAGGTTGTTGTTAATAACACCATAATCCCTGCTTCACACGCACGGGGAATTTCATCCCGAATCCTAAGTAGGGATGAGTCAGCGCCTAACACGCGTTGCCGGTTAGTCCTTGACCGTTAAAAAAAGGACAAGCCCACATATTCCACGTTGTGAATCCGTGCTTCACACGTACGGGGAATTTGATCCCGAAGCCTAAGTAGGGATAAATCAACGCCTAACACGCGTTGCCGGGTAGTCTATTCCCGTGAGAAAGACGAAGTCTACGTATTCAATATCGTAGCACTAAAAGAGTTAACTCTTTTAGCACGACGTCACATGCGGAACGGATTTACACAATCCGCATGCTAGCCCGACTCAAACGGTAGTCGGTAAAGGCTCATCAAATCCGTTGATGGCTGAGAATTTGCCAAAAATTCTATAAACGCGAGTCATTGACGTACCAGCTCCATTAGTTGGTCTCGTGACTCGAGCATCCAACAACTTCAGAATTGGATCCACATATGCAGATGAATCAGCTTTAACGGTTGGTCCTGCAACCCCTCCACAAATTTCGGGTTATAAGTTCGCGATCTAAATCTTGGGATTCCAGCCCCAAATTCGTGGCCACTTTGCGAATAAGCCCCTTTTAGGGTCTGTTTTGCAAATAAACCCCTCAAAAGATCCTTTGACCCTTTTGCATAAAGCACCCCCACAATCCTTCATCAAACGAGCACAAATCAAAACCCCCCAAAAAAATTTTCGGCCATAAACCTTTTTCTCTTGAGAATTCAAGTGTGAAAAGGGGTAATTCAAATGGGGGGGACCACAAGCAAAAAACCTCTTTCTCTTGAGAATTCAAGTGTGAAAAGGGGTAATTCAAATGGGGGGGACCACAAGCCATAAACCTCTTTCTCTTGAGAATTTAAGTGTGAAAAGGGGTAATTCAAATGGAGGGGACCATAAGCAAAAGGACAAATAAAGAAAGGGGGGACCATGGAAAAAGCAAGACACCCCCTAAGGGTGTCTCGGCAAAACCGAGACACCCAGGGGTGTTTTGCCCGGGTTTTGACTCCCCGCGCGACGTTTCGACTCCCCAAATTATTTTCTGATCCCCCGATTGTTTTTGTGAACACCGATTCCACGCCGATTGCTGATCGTTGGTGGATTCCACAAATTAACTTTTGGCGATTTGAAACCCTAAGGTGGACGCCGGTCAACGCGTAACCTTAGGTCAATGCCGGATAGCGCGTTGCGTCAAAAGTCAACCCATGCGGTTCAAAACCCTAAGGTGGTCGCCGGTCAACGCGTAACCTTAGGTCAACGCCGGACAGCGCGTTGCGCCAAAAGTCAACACGTGACGACGAAAGTCAACACGTGGCGACGAAGCTCAACCCACGCGGTTCAAAACCCTAAGGTAGACGCCGGTCAACGCGTAACCTTAGGTCAACGCCGGACAGCGCGTTGCAACCCATGCAGATTTGAAACCCTAAGGTGGACGCCGGTCAACGCGTAACCTTAGGTCAACGCCATTCAGCGCGTTGCGTCAAAAGTCAACCCATGCGGATTTGAAACCCTAAGGTGGACGCCAGTCAACGCGTAACCTTAGGTCAACGCTGGATAGCGCATTGCAACCCATGCGGATTTGAAACCCTAAGGTGGACGCCGGCCAACGCGTAACCTTAGGTCAACGCCGCACAGCGCGTTGCAACCCACAAAACCCTAAGGTGGACGCCGGTCAACGCGTAACCTTAGGTCAACGCCGGACAACGCGTTGCAGCCCAAGCGGTTCTAAAACCCTAAGGAGGACGCCGGTCAACGCGTAACCTTAGGTCAACGCCGGACAGCGCGTTGCAACCCATGCGGTTCTAAAACCCTAGGGTGTACGTCGGTCAACGCGTAACCCTAGGTCAACGCCATTCAGCGCGTTGCAACAAAAAGTCAACCCCCAGTGATCCGAAACCCCAGGTCAACACGATGTGACAGGGATAGTAAGTTCAAAAGTCAACTCAATGACGTGAGCCAAACTCAACCCACCAGCTGTAAACTCGCGACTCCGACGACGGCCAGGCGATAAACGCAGCGCCGAAACAACTTTGGTTATTCGACAAAGCACCGGATAAACCAAAGATCGAAGGAGCCAAGAGTTGAAGCGAACCACAGGTCCTTCATGCCGACTGAAGGCTGGACCAATCATATCCAAAGTATTCCGGTCTCCTCTATAAAAGAAACGAGTCCGAAACACTTTGGAGGGGGTATCTGTAGGCATCGAAAATTGCCGATAGGTCCCTGCACACAGCTCAGTGTTAACGAACAACGATTGAACGTCACTACCCGGTTCACAAGAGTTCAAACGACGTCGGTGAGCAATTGAAGCCAACCGATGGAATACGTGAGCCGACAGAATGTCAGAATCACGGGGATACAGATTGACCGAAAATCCCGTGATCACCGCAATTGGGCCAACGCCCGCCGTGTCCCGATCACCACACTGATAATACAACCATCGGGATCTACAAAGCTCTTCGTCAGAATTCCAACGCATCCGAAAGCACTCAAATCCGAGTTCGGACGAAAAGTCAACAGCGGGACAGCGGCAGAACAACGGCACGGCCCCGGGCTGAACCGGGGACACCCAAGCAGGTCTCGGCAGGCTCGAGACACCCCCAAAGGGTTGTTGTAGGCTGTCTAAAAATCACAGTGGATAGCTGATTAAAACAAGCCCCTACTATAGAGGTCACCATCAAATGACTTTCAAATCACCGCAAACACAACCTCATTTCTGAGATGATTGATCTTGATGGCTGCGACAACAGCATGACTAATAGAGATGCTGATGAGCAGTGTAATGATTTTAGAAATAAAAGGTTGGACTTAGTTAGTGAGTTGCTTGGTAGAGAGTTGTGGGCAAATATTCGTCTAAAAGATACCATGGATGTTGATTCCCGTCTAAGCTCCTACAACGGAAGCTATAATCAAATAGTTTTCGGGTCGATAAGCGAAGAAACTGCAAATGGAGGACTTTTCACATAGATCGAGAAGAGTTACAATTCGACGACACTTCCGACAACTGATGGAAACTCTATTCAGCAGTCTTCACAATCTACAGTGAAGGTTACAATTTGACGACTTTCACACTCCACAACAGCTAAAGCAAAGATTACAGAACAACGGTCTTTGCAATATCTTACAGAAGAGGTCACAAGTCAACAAGCTTCTTCTAAAACGCGGAAGTCATCCCCGCGTCACAAGTATGGAAGTGCAGGCGACCCCCGCGTTTCCAAGACACAACTCAACGTGAGCGACCCTCGCGTTCGTAAGGGTTCAACTCACACCGACCCCCGCGTCACCAAGCAGGCAACAAGCCAAAACGCGAGCGACCCTCGCGTTCATCAATGTTCAGCTAACACCGACCCTCGCGTCACGATTCTAAGACACGAAGTTGGGTTCTGAACGCCAGATTGGGCGTTTGACTTGTTCAAACACGAGTCGAACGGTTTCGGAACCGTTTATCCCACGTTCTGAGGGATTTTCGCCCACGTAGGAGTGGATATAGGGGTCAGTTACAACCCCTTATCCCCCTATAAAACTCAACAAACTCAACAGAGTTAGGGGATCAGATTTTTGATAATCGGATCAGGAGGCTGGCTCTTTGAAAACTGAAGAGTGAGCAGGTTGGATTTGAGAGATCTAAACCGCACAGGTTGGAGATTTAGCAGCAACGAAATCCTTGGAGATGGGATTTTTGAATCAATCTCAGGAGATCAGATCCGAGAGTATTCTTCGACAACAGATACAGCTTGATCATTAACCGAATTTTCGGTTCTAACAACTCTATCTATAGAGTTTTAACTCGTTCAGAGTTCTTAAACTCATAAAAGAGTTACGTATAAAACTTCCTACAGAAGTTCATCGTTCCCACGAGATAAGAGACGGTCGGATCGTCAACGGAGAGCAAATTCGACGCAAGCAATCGAAGGAGGCATTCCATCGCTACCAAGAAGAACCCAGTTTTAAACAAAGGGGAAGAACCAATTTCGTTCTCCTCTCTTTTGTAATCAAGTTGTAATCGAGATCAAAGGAATCAATTCAAATTTTCTTTTATCTTCTTTATTGCAATTTTCCTACATACAAAAGATGGCGACTCCGCTGGGGACAAGCTTTTCCGATGAAGAAGTGGTGGCGCAGTCCGACGTCCACCTCATGGGAACGACAGTAGAAACTCTCATCGTGGAGTTTGATCAAGCAAAGTATGAGGAAGCATTATCCTCTGGATCGCTTAGCCCCAAGGCTAAGCACGATGTACACAAGACCTTCAAGAAGGTCAATTCTGTTGTCGAAGTGCCGAAGAAAGCCCTCTCCTTCGGCCAGGAACTCAAGTTGGCTCTGCAGGCGGATTGTCCCACCTTCGTGTCAGCCCAACGTGCTTCGGGCCACAAACGGCCTTTGGAAGAGACGAGTCCTGTGAACGTCAATGACGTTGCTGCTAAGGCTTTGAGACAAGCCAAAAAGAACGCCGCTCGCCGACGGAGAAGATCCATACGACGAGCACACTTACGTGAGAGCCGAATGTTGGCTCAACGCGAAGATCGCGTTCCTGAAACTTCAGCCGAACTTAGCGTTCCCAAAACAGAACGCTCGCTTCGTGGCAATGAGCCCAACTACGAGCCTCGGCTAATTCAGCTGAAACGCGACCCTGAGTGGCGCGTTGTCTCCTCAAAACGCAGCCCTCAGAAGGAAGCTGTCAAACGCAACCCTCAGGGAAGCGTTCAATCAAAACACGACCCTCGCGGGTCTGTTTCAGCTGTCAAACGCGACCCTCAGGGAAGCGTTCAAACGAAACATGACCTTCGCGGGTCCGTTTCACCAATTAAACGCGACCCCCATGGGCGCGTTCAAACAAAACAGGACCCTCGCGGGACTGTTTCATCATTCAAACGTAGGCCTCGGCCTAACGTTTACAAATCCCAACGTGACCCTCGCGTTAATCTTCAAGAACGCCACTCTGGTTCTGTTCTTCAAGAACGCAATCTTCAGGAGGTCCGCCAGGTTCAGAAAGATCAGCGTGGTTTCAAAATCCACGTTCGACAAGAACCAATCTCACCTACCCAAGGGCAGGGGGTTCCATCTCCACCTCCTAGCCCGGGGAAAATTTCCTCCCAAATTCCTGACTTACGGGAATTATTGTCGAGAGGAAAATCAATAGCACAAGCAGTTCACTCGTGTCAATGTGAGAGGCTTATCTCGGCAGTCCTGTCAGAATGCCCTTGTTGTGCATCCACACCTCGGCAGTCAGTATTCGACAGGTTAACAAACGTTGTTAGGCCTGCCAAACGACAACGCCGCAACAGAAAAAAGACAACTGAAGCAGAGTACCCTCAGGTCACTATTAACATGATCGGCCGAGGGAAGGCCTCGCATACTGATTCTAACGAGTCGCAAGAGAGTCATCCACCAACTGTCCGAGAAATTTGTGACCAATTCGAAGGAGTATATCGGAATACTCGGACTCGGACAGGAGCTATTCGTCCGGTTGACTATCAAAAGTTAGCCAAAGGGATTACAACAAGTGATGAACATTCGGCAATAGCCGAATCTCAATCTTCAAGTTCTGTCGGAGTACGAGAAGTTTCTGCCTACATGGCAGCGAATCCCGAGGATATAGCCAAAAGGGTAGACGAACATCACGTCATACTCCAAGCGCAACAAGAGACCCTTCTTCAAATGAAGGATATGTTAGCCCAGCTTCTGGCAGAAAAAGGGCAAAAACCCGAATCTTCCCGGAGGACAACGTCAAAGGGAAAGCAAAAAGCTCACGAACATTCAGATCGTGAGACTCACAATCTGGAATCCTCTTCTGAAGGTGAGAAAGAGGTGGAAAGAGAACTCCATCCTCAGTCCACTAAAATGGATGAATTGGAAGCTCGCCTCAATGCAATCGCCAACAGAAGTGAGCTCCGCGAAGAAGGAGTAGTGAGGCCTTATCCTGCGGAATGGGATACAGCCCCTTACCCGCCTAAATTTAAGGCTCCCACCTTGCAACCGTTCGACGGCACGGGATCGCCAAATCAGCATATTTACTATTTCAAATCCCAAACTGGAGACGTGGTAGCAAATGACGCCATATTGACTCGCCTATTCATTGGCACGCTTAAAGGAGTTGCCTTTGAATGGTTTATGAAACTGCCTGCCGGGTCTATCCAGAAATGGGTAGACCTGGAAAGGCTATTTTTGGCCAGGTTCTTTGAGGACGACACAGAGGTTTCAGTCCCAACTCTCCTCGCCACCAAGCAAAGAAAGGGAGAGTCCATCAAAGCCTACGTGGAAAGATTCCGCAGCATGGCATTGCGATGTCCCTCAGGTATGACTCAATCAACCCTGGTTGAAACTTGCAGGCACAACTTGCAGACCCAGCTCCTCGCTCAGATGGGAGTAGCGGAGTGTCGCTCCTGGAGACAACTAGTTTCCCAAGGAGAACAAGCAGAAGAGATAGTGGCAAGAGTCAAAGCTGAAGAAGCACCACAACCCAAACCGCAACAACAACAGCAACGTAATCAGAACAATGCTCAGCGGTCTAAAGGGAAAGAGACTCTAGCAGCCGACTACACGCGAGTGCCACCACCTACCAAGCAAGGCAAGGCGCCAAATCAACAAAGAGCGCCCAAGCAGTATTCGTTCAAGGAGGAGCACGTGGATACCTTATTCCAATTGCTCCGAAAGAACAACAAGCTCCAGTTGCCTGAAATCAGAAAACCAGATGAGGCGGGGAAAGTTGATGATCCCAACTATTGCCGTTATCACAGATTCCTTGGGCATCCTACTAAGAAATGCTATGTCTTCAAAGACATCTTGCAGAATTTGGTGAACGCTAATGTGCTCACCTTGAAGCCAGAGCAGAAGACAGTATCCACTAATATGATAGCGGTCCAGTTTGGTAACTTTCCCCCGGTGGTGACTGCGAACGGTGTTGTACCCATCCGCAAGGGAGAAATGCACCTAAAGAATGCTGACTTGCATAGTCAGAAAGGCAGGGGGTTGGTACCCCTCACCACCCCAAAAGGGGAAATCATGTGGGTCCACCCTGACTTGCTTGGAGATCAACAGTGGACGAGCACATCGTCCAGAAAGAAGGGAGGTAAGGCTAAATCTTCCAACATGATTAGCCCCTCCATTACCGAAAATGATGACCACCTTAAACCTCTTACCGATTCAGAAGAGGAAAGGATCGTCCTGGCAGCATATCCAGGAGACAATCCGGGCACTCGGTCGGGAAAAACCTATTTGAGGGATTACGGTCAGAATGCCCAAGGGGTGGAAGAGCAACCCCAAGACGCTGGGGGTTCTGTGCCAAAGAAGCCGGTCGACAAAGGCAAACAAAAAGAGCTCCGGTTCAACAAAAATCTACACCAGGAACTCGGGGAGTCAAGTGCTCCCTTTCAATTCAACGTCATGGCACAACTGGCTAACATACCGGCTAGGATCACTTTATACGAGCTCTTGAAGTTATCTAAAACTACCAAGGAAGCTCTGATCGAAGCTTTAACGAATACGGAGAGCTTTATTACACAAGTCACTCCGATTCCCGAGGCTTCTGACGATCAAACTTGTCTGCAATGCCTGCAAGCGGCGAGAAGTCTACCATGCATATCGTTCACACAAGAAGACATGCAGGTCAAACACGAACATGACCGACCACTGTACTACACAGGGTATATTGGATCTTCGGAAATTAGTCGTGTTCAAGTTGACCCGGGCTCAGCGCTCAGCATCATCCCTATAGGGTCATGCAGGTATTAGGGATTCCTATGCACCGACTGCACACTACCCAGACTACTATCTTCGGGTTCAACGCAAACAGTACCCGACCCCTGGGAAAGATCAAGCTCAGGTGTCAGATCGGAGATCTCAAGTCGGAGGTAGCATGCTACATCATAGATGCGGACACGTCTTACAATCTTTTGCTAGGACGACCGTGGATACATGCAAACCGCATAGTCCCATCCACCTTGCACCAAGTTATGAAGTACGCCAATGACGAGGGCGAAGTTCGAACCCTAATCGCAGAAAAATACCCCTTCCGAGGAGTAGAGAACTTCCACACCGACTCCGTCTTCTATTTAGAATCCCAAGAGAAAGAGGGTGTAGATAGCGGTAATGAAGCTGACATTGAGCCAGATCCTGAGGAAGATTGTCCTTGGGAATTAAACTTTGATGTAATGGGTCAGGGTGAGAGCAATAATGATGTACCGAGTGAGGGCGAGTGGTGCATTAATGAAGATTTCATTTTAGCGTACTTGTCTGATGTTCCCTCTAAAAACAAACAAATAGAAAATGATACAGGTACCAACCCATGGCACGTACTGTGCGCACAGGCATCACTCACATTGCCAATCGGATCATCTTTCGTTTCAGATGAAGAAATAGAAGATGCACAGAAGGCTTTCTTCAAAGTCCCATCCAAAAGGAAAGGGCGGAAGCCGATCTGTTTCGGAAAAGTCAAACCGATACAACTCAAACGAGGAAGTTCGGAGGAAGACGATGGAGTTCCTCAATTCCATTATCATGAACCTAACTCTCTCCGGTTAATGAAACAAATGGGGTATGACTTTGACGAAAAGCAAGGTCTAAACTTCGGGAAAGGAAGGCGAACACCAATCCAAATGTCCCTAACCCCCGAAGGGAAACCCCCAGATTACTACCAAAAGACTAAAAGAGGTTTAGGATTTGTCACGCCTCCCGCTGTTTCGGAAAATGAAATAAGTAACTATCTGCGTCAGGACCACTCATCCCGAACATCTGCATACGAGTCCGATGTCAGTATCGGATCTCTTTTTAGAAATCTGACCGTGAATATGGTTTCAGTTGGCCATTCAGATGAAGATGCAGGGAATGATGAAGGGTTAATGGAATCGACCAATGACCCTTGGATCAAACGTCTTAACATCTTATGGGATATGCGATTCGAACAACGTGAACCACCCACTGAAGATAAAGTGGTCCAGGTTAACATGGGAGATGAACATGATCCTAAGCCTATTTTCATAGCCGAAGCTTTATCATCGTCCGAGAAAGAAGATCTTATATCTCTCATCCGAGAATATATAGATGTCTTTGCTTGGAATTATGAAGACATGCCCGGGCTTGACCCAAAAGTGGCCACACATCGTCTCAATATCGATCCGGATGCAAAACCCGTTAAACAACAACAACGTAGGTTTCGTCCAGAGATCATGGAGTCAATCGAGTCGGAAGTGAAAAAGCTTATAGACTCAGGTTTTGTCAGGGAAGAACAACACCCAGACTGGGTGGCTAACATTGTTCCAGTTCCCAAGAAGAACGGTAAGGTCCGGATATGCATTGACTTTCGCGACCTTAATGCAGCTTGTCCAAAAGACGAATTTCCACTTCCTATCACGGATGTTATGATCGATAACACCTACGGATATGAAAGAATGTCTTTCATGGACGGTTTCTCCGGGTACAATCAAATCAAAATGCACCCGGACGACGAGAAACATACTGCATTTAGAACACCGCTGGGGGTGTATTGCTACACAGTGATGCCCTTCGGCCTGAAAAATGCAGGCGCAACCTATCAACGTGCAATGAACACAATCTTCCACGAACATCTGCGTAAGAAGATCGAGTGCTACGTTGATGATATAGCGGTGAAAAGCCAATGTAAAGGTGATCATCTTGCAGATCTGAAGACAATGTTCGATATCATGCGGACACATCAGCTGAAGATGAACCCAACAAAATCATTTCTCGGAGTATCGAGTGGAAAATTCCTGGGATTTATTGTCACGTCCAAGGGAATTTCTCTAGATCCAGAGAAGGTGCGCGCCATCCAAGATATGCCACCGCCGAAGAATCTCAAAGAACTCCGAGGTTTACAAGGTAGATTAGCCTACATCCGAAGATTCATATCTAACCTTTCGGGACGCTGCCAACCTTTCTCGAAGCTCATGAAGAAAGGAGTGTCCTTTGTGTGGGATGGGGAATGTCAAAAAGCGTTTGAAGAAATCAAGAAATATCTCACACAACCACCAGTTCTCGTGGCCCCTATATCAGGAAAACCATTCCTATTATACGTGAGAGCCATGGAACATTCTTTAGGAGCATTATTGGCTCAGAATGACGACCAGGGCCACGAGCAAGCCATTTACTATTTAAGCAGGACCATGATGGGAGCCGAACATCGGTACAATCCGGTTGAAAAAGAATGTCTCACTTTGGTATTCGCGGTTCAAAAGATGCGACATTACCTAGTTGGACAAACAATTCATGTCAT
>BQKN01040330.1:0-19314 GCA_022839385.1 Asparagus kiusianus | reverse complement strand
GCCGAAGGGCATGACTGTGTAGCAGAATACGCCAAGAGGCGTTCTGAATGCAGTGTGCTTCTCATCATCTGGATGCATCTTTATCTGGTTGTAACCAGAGAAACCATCCATAAAGGACATCCTCTCAAACCCACACGTGTTGTCGATGATAACATCCGTGATGGGGAGAGGAAAATCATCTTTTGGGCAAGCAGTATTGAGGTCTCTGAAGTCAATGCATATCCGGATCTTCCCGTTCTTCTTCAGGACCGGAACAATGTTGGCAAGCCATTCGGGATGTTGTTCCTCTCGGATAAATCCCGAATCGATGAGCTTTTTGACTTCAGCTTCGATTGCTTCCATCATTTGCGGACGAAACCGTCGTTGTTGTTGTTTGACTGGTTTGACCTCCGGTTTGATGTTGAGACGATGCACGGCTACGTTTGGATCGAGACCTGGCATGTCTTCATAATTCCAGGCGAACACGTCGATGTACTCCCGGATAAGAGAAATCAACTCCTCCTTTTCTTCAGGTAGGAGGCTGCCGCTGATGAATATTGGCTTCGGATTTTCTTCGCTGCCCATATTCACCTGAACGACTGGGTCTTCGGTAGGAGGCTCTCTCTGCTCGAACCGGTCACCATACTGCATGTTTAAGTGATGAACTCACGGGTCTTCCCATGTCGGCATCTCATCATCTTCTTCTATTGTCGTTGGATCAACCGTGACCATATTTGACATTAGCTTCTTAAACACCTCACCAAGACTAGCGTCGGAGTCCCAACCCGAAGAGTCGGAAGAATATCCCTTCCTAGTCTTGTTAGCAATTTGGTCAATGATTTGCCAGCCACACTCCTCATCTGATGAGACATAGCCTAGACCTCTTTTGTGGCGATAATAATTATCGGGTTTTCCCTTCGGTACATAGGCCATCCGGGGTGGAACCCGTGGACCTCGACCAAAGAAAAGACCCTCTCCGATCTTGAAGTCATACCCGTGCATTTCCATCATGTTGCGCGCTTTCGCATCGTATTTGGATAGATGACGGGCTGGTTTATCATCGTCGTCTTCCTCTTCCAAGAAATGGTTGGGTATCGGAGATGCTTTTCCTTTGCCGTAGACGACCTCCTTTCCACCCCTAATCCCTGCGGGGATTATGAGCGTTGTTCCACAAGGGTCGTGTACCTGCTTCTTCATTAAACAAAATGATTGAAGAGGCATATATAAATCAGGGTTAGCATAGAGTTCGTTGGTGATATCATCAAGACCCGTCGAGTACTCTAAATCATCGTTTATTGATAGTTCTTCGGCAAGTTGCCAATTACAACTATCTTCCGATGATTCATCATCGTCAAGATTGATTACAATGGGTACAATGTCGTTCAAAACAAAACCGCCATCGTAATCAAGCCCTGGTTCGGTATCAGCTTCATCACCGCTGTCCGTTCCTTGGGCCGATGGTTCAGTATCGGATTCAGCGCCGTATAAAAGGGAATCGGTGAAGTAATTCTCCAATCCCTTGAACGGTTGCTTATCCGCGACCACCGTCTTGACTTTATTATCTGTGCCCACATATTTGAAGCACTGATGTAGAGTTGACGGGACTATAAGGTTACCGTGGATCCAAGGTCGACCCAACAGTAAATTATAGGATGTCTCTGCGTCAATCACATAACAAGTGACCTCCGACCTCAAATCCCCGATCTGGCATTTGATTCGGATCTTCCCCAAGGGTTTGGACCCGCTGGTGTTGAATCCGTAGATCGTCGTGCCAGTGGACGCTAATTTGCTAGTCGGGATTCCGAGATGATGCATCAATCGGAATGGCATGATGCTCACAGCGGAACCCGGATCGACTTGGATCCGGTTGACAACGCTGGAGCCGATATGCCCGGTGAAGTACAAGGGCCTGTCATGATTTGAGTTCTTTGTCTGCATATCTTCTTTGGTGAAAGAGATGCAGGGGAAGTGATGCGCCGCCAGATTGCATTGTTGGGCTGATGATTCTGGTTCTTCGGAAGATGGCTTGATCCGAGTCAAGAAGACTTCGGAATCACCCAAGGCTTCTTGAAGTGCTTTCCGAGTATCCTTCGACAACCGCAGCAACTCGTATAGAGTTATCCTGGCCGGGATGTTGGCCAATTGCGCCATAATGTCGAAGTGAGGTGGAGAGCTCGTATTCCCCGGTTTGTCTCGCCCAATCGGGTGATTGAATCGAGATTGCCTCGGGTTCTGAGCTTCTTGACGTACGGGCTCTTTTCCCTTATCTTTCTGCGGGATTCTCTCCGTAGCTGCTGGCGTTGGGGGAATTGCTGCAATCCCTAACTCTGCCAGCGTCTTGGAAGGTGGGGTTTTAGTACCCAATTGCTCGGAAGCATCCGGATACTTGAAGTGATATTCGTTCCCGCTTCGAGTTGCAAAGGCTTCCTGCTCGTCCTCAGAAAGTGGGAAGGTTGGAATTTTGTCATCATCCACCCCCGGTATAGCAGAAGCACCGTAGCACGATTTGCCCTTCCTCTTCGACTTCTTCTTGTTCTTTGTGGAAGAGGTCCCGGCCCACTGTTCATCTGCGATCAAGTCCGGATGAACCCACAAGATTTCGCCATTTGGGGCTGTGTGTGGCACAAGCCCTTTCTGGCGCTGCTGGTGTGGATCATCATTCACCGTCTTCACCGCCGCTTTGATCACCGACTCGTGTTGGAACCAACTCGAGGGAACAGATCCAAAGCTAATGGATACGGTGTTTGCGCCCATCTTTTTCTCTTTGGGCTGCTTCATAGTAATAACCCCAACATCGATTAGGGCCTGAATTTTATCCTTGAGAGCGTAGCACACCTTGGTAGGATGGTGCACCGCTCGGTGGAATGCGCAGTATTTCGGATCGTTGACCCTCTTGGCATCTTCTTGATCCTGAATCGGCGGCAGCTTGATCTTGTTGTTCTCCACGAGATATTTGAAAATACCCGGGATTTCATCCTCTTTGAACGAGTAGACCTTCGGGAACCTCGGCTCCCCAACCTTTTGCTTCTGGGGCTGTTGCTGCCATCTCGGTTGTTGAGGCGCCCTCTGTTGCTGCTGTTGCGGCTGCTGGGGCTGTTGCTGCTGTTGCGGTTGTGCTTGCACTTCAAAGACTTGATTTGCGACCACCGCATTCGCATGCGCCTTCCCTTTACCCTTGGGGGTAAAATTTGGTTGCGGGGCATTGTTGGGTATTTGTCCCCTCTCTGCCTTTTTCCTCTTGAGGAATCGTTCAGCTCGCTCTCCACGTATCTTCAAATCCTTCCAGGTTTTAGATGGCGCCATTCCCATGGCTTCAAGGATGTCGAGCGTCAAATTGTTGTGGCAAGTTTCAAGGATGAAATCCTCGCTGACTGGATCCCTGCAATTCATAGCTTTGTTCCGGAATCTTTTCACGAAGTTTTCAACCGTCTCGCCGTTCTTTTGTTTTTCATCGAACAGCGTGCCGATTGAAACCTCGGTGTCATCATCAAAGAAGTTTGTTAGGAACATGTCCTCCATGTCATCCCAGCCGTTGATACTTCCAGGCTTGAGACGGCGATACCAATCGAAGGCAGCTCCGCGAAGAGTGCCGACGAATGACCGCACCATGAGGGGCTCATTTCCGGAAATAATTCCTAAATGAGACTTGAAATAGATTAAATGTTGGGTAGGGGAACCCTTCCCATCAAACGGCGTAAAGTTAATTAAATTAAACTTTGCCGGATATGGGATCGATTCCCACTCCCTCGGATATGGGCAGGGTATACCAGACCTTTTTACCTCTTGAGCACTCATCAACGCATTGATTTTGCTCTCCAAGTCTTTCATCTTCCTGTCCTCACTTGTCTCGGTCTTCGAGTGGCTTCGAGGTGAGGTGACATGGTCCTCTTTTGCATTATCCTCTGCGGGACCACCCCCAGTGTTGGTGTTGACAGGAGGGACGTTGACATTATCCCCTTCCCGTTCATGCTCCTCCGGATTGCGTTGACTCGGTTCTCCTTGGTGAACCGTCATTGCCGCGATCTATTGGTCGTGCATCTCCCTCATCCGCTGCATGGCCATCTCCATTTCAAATTTGAAGCTTTCCTTCTGCTTGGCCAAGGCTTCTTCAAGTATCTTCGACACTTGTTCGGCGCTGATCATGAGCGATTGATAAGGTTGGCCTGCACTTGAAGTCGTGTCATCGGATGCGACTGCGGAGCAGGTATCAGAATCAGCATCGGATTCTTCTTCTTCTAGGGAAAGTCCCTTGTGTACTCTTGGGTAATTCTTTCGTTTGATGGTTCCCGACCGTAACCACGTCATGCATCGGGATGCCTCGGCAAGCTGATCCAAGTTGAGACGTGGTGTTGATCCCCCTCTGCCGGCCATGTTGACTGACACTTTCGGGTATTCATCCTCTCGGCGGAGCGGTTTCTTCTTGTGGAAACGCTTCGGCTTGGAGAGTCTCTCGAACACCGAGATTCTTCTTGGGGGACTGTCACAACAACACTCGGACAGCACCGCCTTGATGATGTTAGCACACGGGCAGCGGTGCTCCATATCCTGCATAAATCTTTTTCGGGATTTTCCAATACCCCCAGCCCTGTAGTACAGCTCATCAGCTTGGTAGCTGGAGCAACCTACAGAGTGCTGGTGGGTGTTCCCCGATACAACACGCTCATCCTTGGGTGAGTGTGCTTCCCTTTGAGGATGAGATGGTTGGTTAAATTTTTCAAGAGTGGCCCGTTCAGTTTTACGCTTTTGTGAGCGTATGAACTGAACGGGCTCTTTTGTTTCGACTCGCACCTCAATGCGGTCGGTGATAGGGGCTTTCCCTTTGTCAATTTTCTTGGAGGGATTAACTCCACCCCCAGTCTGATCTTTAACTTGGGGACCTTTCAATGGTCCCAGCCGTTCTTTGACGGGTATTCTACCTCGGTTCTCCGGTAAGGGACCGAGGCGACCCGACAAAGGAACCTGGGATCTTGAATGATCCCCCTTTTTACCTGACTCCGTTGATGGTGCCGGTACAGGAGGAGCAGACTCTGGTTTGGCTGAACTTTGGGCGATAATTTTTCCCTTCTTGGTTTGAGGTGTTGGGTTTGTTTTGCGTACCCACACCAGTTTGCTTGTAGACGGTGTTTTGACCACCGTTCCTTGCTGCATCTCCTCTGCTTTCTTTAGGAGGAGTCGGGCGTGTGCAAGTAGAGCGCGGCGCTTCTTGATTCGCTCCTCGAGCGTGGAGCGGTTCCTTTTGACTCGGATCCACTCGTTTGCTTCTGATTTGGAGGGGAGGTTGATTGCTTGCCGTTGCTCTTGTCGCTGCCTCGACTTCAGATCCTCTGCATAGCGCACTCCATCTTTCGACTCCTTAGCCCTGGCGAGCTGTTGAGCGAGGCGTTGGCGGCGTCTTTGGATTGCCCTTTTTGATGGAGTTGGAGCAGCATTACCCATTGCCTTTGGCGCTGTTGGATCTACGTTCTTGACCACACTGATCGACGCAAGGCCGTTGTGTGGTGCAAGTGTAGCAGCAGCGACGGCGGGGTCTTGAATTGAGGAGTTGGAGATCCCGCAAGCCCTTTTTGGAGATGAGTTCTTCCTGCACCGATGCGGAGAGGCAGATCTGGAGGAGGAGGAGGAGGAGAGGTACTCTTCATACTTCTGCTGGTCGAACTCATACTCGACCTCTTCATTCACCCGGATCTTGAAGGCCGGTTGCGTCACGAAGATCTCGGTGGCGAGATCGTTGGCTCCCACTGTGGTCGCCAGCTTGTTTCCGGTAAAAGTTGCTGTTTTCATTGATGTTCTCTTTTTCGAGATCTGTTACAACTTCGATCGTTACAACAGTATAAAATGAAAACAAAGGGGTACAACTTAAACGAAAATAAACACGAGAGCCCGGTTTGGTACGGTCTCGCTTGCGTGGGTTGTTGGCCTGTGACGGGGACGTCGATATCCGTGGACCGCCGACTCTTCAAGATCCTTCCGGGAAAATCCAGCAGAGCTTCGCCTATCCGCGTGGGATATAGAAGCAGAACTTCGTTGATCCGCGTGAGATCTAGAAGCGTAAAGCGTATATCTCGGTTAAACGAGATAATAGCTCTTCTTAGTGGTCACCGCTAATGGGCAACACTAAGGATGAGAGAGGTGAATGAAGGGGGACTGGTGCAGAATCTCACTCCTCTATCCGGCAGGGCTTCGCTGCTCTTCTCAGAAATTTCAGATCTCGAGGTTAAACCCAAGACCAGAAATTCCTCTCCAAAAATCCAAGCCAAGAGAATGGAGGCCTAGAGGGCCTATTTATTGGAAGCCAGCCTTGGGGTGTCTTGGAAATTCCGAGACACCTTTGGGGTGTCTCGGAATTTCCGAGACACCCCTGGGGTGTCTTGGATTTTCCGAGACACCCTTGGGGTGTCTCGGATTTTTTGAGACACCCCCGGGGTGTTTCACGTCATTTGAGACGCTACCGGGTATTCCACCGTTGATCTGCCGTTGACTTTTTGTCCGATCTCGGATTTGAGTGATTTTGGATGCGTTGGAATTCTGACGGCGAGCTCTGTGGGCCCCAATGGCCGGATAATCGGTGAGGTGAACGGGACACGACGGGTGTTAGTCCGTTTGCAGTGATCACGGGGTTATCGGTCAGTCCGTATCCCCGTTGTTCTGAGATTCTGTCGGCTCACGTGATTCGTCGGTTCGCTTCAGGCGCTTACCGACGTCAGTTGAACTCTTGTAAACCGGGTAGTGACGTTCAATCGTTGCTTGTTAACACTGAGCTGTGTGCGGGGACCTATCGGTAATTTTTGATGCCTACAATGTTTAACAAAAATTTACTTCTAATGTTGTTTGTCTAGTGTTTATGTTTTCGTATTAATTCTAGGCAAACAACGTGTTGGAGGATGGATGGAATAGAGCTTCAACGATCATATCCAAAGGAGGTTGGCGGAATGTCGGTGAAGCTTATGCAATTCAAATTTAAAGATTAAGTTCAAGCTTCATCCGCATGTGTTCCAAGTTGAGCTACAATGAAGATCAAGATCAAGCTTGGGTAATTTAGTTTAGGAGTTTATATTATGTGTGTTAAGTACCTTAAGCTCAATCATATACACACATATACGTTTTGGTTTTTATATATATAGTTATATATATATACATAAGTATTGGGTTTTCATGTTTATAAATATGAAATTACATATTTCATATTTATCATTGTGATTTGGTTTAACTACTTAGATATGAAACATATGAGTATTTGTGAAAGCAAAATGGTTTCATTTTCTATTGTATTTGTAAAAATATTGTATTCTTAGTTTTTGGACTTAACAATAATCATATACATATTTTATTAAGTCTATATAATCATTGTGTAAAGTTTCATAACATGCTTTAGTCTAAATGTCAAAATTCATATGTTTATTTTCGTGTTTTGGACTATTTTGCAAAATGATGATATTTTTCATTGTAGCATGTTTATTATCATGTTTACAATCATTCCCCAAAGTTTTATATTTTTTAGAATTTATTTTATATTTTTAAACAGTGTTTTAAAATTAGATAAACAGCTTTCAGAACCAGTTTTCTGTAGCATCAGTTATCGGTCGACCGCACCGGTCAACCGCTCAAATGTTCAGCTGACAGTGGGTAGCAGAGAGTTTGTCGGTCGACTAGTACGGTCGACCGAGAGCTCAAAATTTCCATCGGTCGACCGCACCGGTCGACCGACGAAGTTCTGCTTGTATTCTCAGTTTCAGATCTGGATCGCGGTCGACCGTGAATTTTTTCGGTCGACCGCCGCTCTGTCAGCTCTCTTCCCAACGGCTATTTTTGTTACCGTTGCTGGGGCTGTTTTTGTCTTTTGCTTGGGGGTTTTTGGCTGAGGTTTTGGAGGCTATAAATACCCTCTTTGATCTCAGTTCTCAAGCAACCCAAGAGAATGTTTTAAAGAGTTTTAGAAAGAGTTTAAGCTTGTTTTAAGCTTGTTTAAGGGTTTGGTTTAAAGCTGTTTTGGTTTTCACAAGTGGAGGAGATCATCTTCTTGTTTGGGCTCAAATCTCCATCTCTCCATCTTGATCTATTGAGAAGTTTTCTAAACTCTACTATAGATTTATTTATTAATTATTTGTTAATTATCATTTCCATTAAAGCTAGTTTTATATTGAGTTTAGATTTGATTTTACTCATTGTTACACACACCCACTTTGAGCTTATTGTATTTGCATACATAGTATATTAGGGTTGTGAGAGATTGTAACATTGAGTTGTGCTTAATTGAGTTCTCATCTATTGTAGAGAACAAATTTATATTTGTTACATTGTGAGTGTTGTAAGGTTTTCGGTGAGCTAGAAAACCGAGTGTGTTGTGAAGTTTTTGGTGAACTAAAAAACCGAGTGTGAGGAGTGACGTTGATCGGTGAGCGTTGAAAACCGACACTGTGAGGTGTAAACGTTATTCGGGTGAGCGTAGAAAACCCGGTTTTGATAGTGGGTTTCTCCCCGGGAGTGGGGAGAGGAGACGTAGGACGGAAGGTCCGAACTCCGTGATCATATTGTGTGTTTGAGTGTGCTTTGGAGTTTATTTATATTTGTGCTCATTGCTCATATCATCATTGTCTCATTATTTATATGACCTACTATTTAGTTCATATTGTTTACCCTTGTGTTAGTTTTATATCCTTGCACATACATTGCCTATATCTCTTTGTTAGGATATATCTTATTGTTCATATTGCTTATCCTAGCTTATATTCTTGTTATATTTCATACATGCTAGGATAACTTGTTAAGTAGTTTTTAATTGGCATTTTAATCAGATTAGATTAGCATAAGACCCTAATCACCCCCCTCTAGGGTCTAACATGTAAGAGTGTGTATATATAGAGTTTGGTGCATTGGTTTTTGCAAATAAACAAAACATGCACAAATCTGGTAAAATGTCTGCTTAGTCGACTTATGAGTCGACTTATGAGTCGACCTATGAGTCGACTGACGGGCTGATTTTGGGTTTTTCTTTTAGTTTGCGGGTCTGTTTGGTTTTGTTTCGGGTTTGAACTCTCATATATAAAATCTCCTACACGAGAACACCCCTCACCTTCTTCAAACCTCAGAAACCCTAGCCCCCTCTCTCCCCTCAACCCTAGCTTCGTGTTTGGTGATTTTTGGGAAATTTTTGGAGGATTTATAGCAGGATTTTTGTGGTGCTGTCGAAGGAGGATCGTTTCCCCGAGGGTTCAGGAGTTTTGTAGCACATCAGAGGCGAGTAACATCTCGCCCAGCCCTATGCCCACTGTTTGTATGATTTTATTGGGTTTTATTTCGGATTTATTGAGCCTAAATCATTATTTTGTGTATAAAATTAGATCTTTGTAGTATATGATGCGAGAAATCAAATTTTAAATTTATAAAAAGCTCACCAACGATTCTTAATACATAGATCTAGATCTGAAACCATTTTAATAAGAGATTAAAGTTCCGATTTATTGTCTTTAAAATATTTAAACCATGAGTGTACATGTTTCGGATTTTTGGTGATGATTTTACATATTAAACTGTTGTTTTAAACTGATTCATATTTGTTCGAACATATAATATTATGCCTAGGATATAGTGATTTTACAAATAAACATCATGTGCATGAAAACTAGAAATCTGGCGACTCAGTCGACCTATCAGTCGATTTATCAGTCGACTTATAAGTCGACTGATGAGTAGACCAATAAATCGACTGACGGGAAATTTTCAGCTTTCTTCTTTCCTGTCTGTTAGGTCGACCAATGAGTCGACTGATGATTCCAATCGACTCATGAGTCGACTGACAATAAAATTTCCAGTTTTCCTCGCTTTGGATCTGTTTGGGTTGTTTCATTTTAACTGAAACTGTTTGGTCATATTTACTATTTTTACGTACTTCTATGTGAACGAGGGGTCGCCTCGAATATCTAATATTAGAAATTTATGTTTATTTTGAATCTCTACATGTGAGATGACTTGCGGACACGAGTCTAGGTTAGCACACCGAGGCACGTGTGAAAGTAGTATATATGCATCGTATCATATATTTCATTTAGTCCATGTGTTGGACATTTATTATGTGTATTCCATGTGATGGACATTTATCATGTTCAGTCTATGTGTTGGACATTCATTTCTCAGTCCATGTGTTGGACAATTTACATATGCAGTCCATGTGTTGGACATCCACTACATCTAGTTTTAGTCCATGTGTTGGATACCAGTTTAGACCTTGAGTATGACACTTATACTTACATAGGCTGGACATGACACTTATGTGAGTTGTGACATAACACAGTATTTTAAGTCCTGAGATGGGTTGTCTTCTTTTTATTATTGTTTCTATATTAGATTTCGGGTTTGGTGTTTAGGGATTTACAATTTGACATACAAGGTTTATACCTGAGGGTTTCATTGTTTGGATTTTTTCGCTCGACGTACCTATGCTCGTGTTATAATCTCCTAAATACTAAAATCCTTTTATTGTTAGGGATTTACAATTTGAGCTATAAGGTATCTACATGAGGGTTTCCTTGTTTGGATTATTTAGCTCGACGTACCTATGTTCGTGTTGTAATTTTCTAAATAGGATCAGTGATTTTATGTGTATATATATATGTATTGACTGTATTTTCTATATACAACGAGCCTTATCCCTTGGGGTTGGTTGTGATGTTGCTCGCTAGCGCTTTAACCACTCGTTGTCCCTCCCCTTTCAGGTAACGAGCCAGGTGCCCGGAGAGTCGCAAGTTGATGATGATGCACTTTAGTAATTCAGCTGTCTATTTTAGTTATATTTTTTTAGCTCCACTGTAGACTTTTGTTTTGACATTTGAGGGTTTTATTCTAGAAGTTGTAAAGGTTGTGTACCTTATTTCCTCTTATTCAGACAATTTGTATTTGAGACTTGTTGAGAAACTCCAGTTTATTTATTTCAGACATTAACTTGTATTTCAGTATGTTAGATGATGAAATATAAATTTGATCTCTATTATTTCATCAATTGACTCTTGTGTTATCTTTTACTTGCTTTTGTACCTACACCTGTTATTGACTCTACTAGAGAGATAGTAATTGTGATGGTGAAACATGTTATTGCACGATGTGGTTCATGAAAAGTTTGACACTCTTTGTTTCACCTTGGACTACAGGCTTGTGTGAACCCAGAGGCGTCAAAGTTGGTATCAGAGCTCTAGTTCTAGTATCCTTAGGATCATCATGTGTCGAGTCATGGAGATAGGATAGAGTTTCTTACGATTCATGTATAGAGTCCGTAAGGATTTTTTAGTATGAGTGAGGACGATATATGCGTATATCTCAAAATTTGAGAATTTTTTTATGACAACTATTTTGTGTAAACTTAAAGTATTTGTGTGAATACTAAATTGTTGTGAAAATCATATTGTGATACATTATGTATGTATATATGTCTATTTTGACTCATAAACTCTTATTTCTTATGATCAGAGAGATGGCAGGATGTGGTAGACCTCGTACTCAGAGAGCTGGACAAGCAGAGTCACAGCAGGCTCTATCTGAGCCACTACATGCTCCACCTGAGCCATAGCAAGCTCTACCCGAGCCATAGCAGGTACCACCTGAGTCGTAGTAGGATCCCCAGTACCTTATAGATTTTATGGCTCCCATAGTCGCTAGGATAATAGCAATTGAGGAGCTTATGACGAATCATATCACGCCACCAACACCACCACCAGTAGATCAGCCACAGGGGATACCAGCCATTCCTATCAGTGAGAGACCTCTAGAGGCCACACCTACAGCTATTCCACCAGTATTCCCTGATAGAGCCACAGAGCAGGAAGCCTGGCTCCGTATGGTAGAGAGGTACCAGAAGATGAGAGCACCATAGTTTCAGGGGTCATCAGACCCTCTTGCAGCCCATAAGTGGAAGGAGGATGTGAGTAACACCCTCGATATACTTAATGTGGATTCGGTACAAAAGCAGAGATTGACATTCTACAGTCTGAAGGGAGACGCTGGGAGATGGTATCGACTCCAGTTCACTCCAAAGCACCGGATGACCCTCACATGGGAGGATTTCATATATTTCTTTAATGGATAGTATATTTCTTCTACAACACAGACTGGGAAGGAACTTGAGTTGTCCCGGTTGACTTAGGGGGACGTGTCAGTGGCAGATTTTGAGAGCAGGTTCATAGAGTTGCTACACTTCATGGGTATGTGGCAGACAGAAAAGCACCAGGCTCAGATGTTCCTAGCAGGGCTTCACCCTAATCTTTGTCGATACCTCGTCTTGAGGAAGTTCTATTCAGTTCGAGAGGTAGCTGAGGGCGCCACCTCACAAGAGATTGAGACTGCCATGTTCCAGAAGGATAAGGAAGGGAAGACCAAGGCAGAACAGACCAGGGACAAGGGTAAGAACAAGAGACCTATTTCGGGACCTCAGCAGTAGCATCAGGGCCCTCATAAGAAGGAACCCTAGCAGGATCAGAGACCACATCAGTAGCGCAAGTTTTAGGGAGTTTGCTATAACTGTCACAAGATTGGACATAAGGCATCAGAGTGTCGTAGCGCACCAGCAGGAGCTCAGCAGGGCAAGGGCCCTAACCAGCAGCAGCAGAGAGTTCAGGGCAGACGTCAGAGTCAGCAGACGAGGTTAGAGGCACCGTCGGTAGCCTAGAAGACTAAGGGACAGATTCATGCAGTTCAGGAGGTTCCTCAGGGGGAGATAGTCTTGTATTCTCCAACACTAGCAGCAGAACAGTCTTCAGCCACAGGCAGAGTATATGCGGGAGTACCGCGTGATCATGGAGCTAGCGGAGCAGTAGTGGAGGGTACATTCCTTGTGAATTCTTTTCCCACCCGTATTCTCTTTGATTTGGGATCTTCGTATTCCTTCATTTCATATGTTTTTATGACTAGACTCCCGCTCGTAGCTCAGCCATTAGACACCTCTTTATCAGTTTCCACCCTTTAGATGAGATATCGCTTCTGGAGAACGCTTGTAGGAGGTGTACTATCAGTTTAGATGAGTTAGAGTTCGTTATTAATTTGATAATGTTACATATGTCCGACTTCGATGTTATCCTTAGTATGGATTGGTTGTCTTCCTACCATGTTAGTATTGACTGCTTTGTGAAGACAGTCAATTTGCGAGCATCCGATGGGTCCGGTATGATTGTGACAACCTCTCAGGGCAACCGTTTTGCAGAGTCATTTCTGGCGTACATCAAGGAGGTGATAATACGGGATCAGAGTATCGATTTATTGGAGACTAGAGTTGTCTCAGTGTATCAGGATGTTTTTTCAGGACCTACCTGGGTTACTTCCTGTAAGAGAGGTCGAGTTTTGTATTAAGCTGTAGCTAGGCACAACCCTGATATCCCACGCACCCTATCGCATGGCACCAACTGAGATGAGGGAGCTTCAGACCCAGTTTGACCAGTTGTTAACTCAGGGTTTTATTCGTCGGATTCATTCTCCATGGGGAGCGCCAGTTCTCTTCGTGAAGAAGAAGGACGGCAGTATGCATTTGTGTATTGATTATAGAGAGTTGAACAAGGTCAGTATCCGGAATATGTACCCATTACCTAGGATTGATGACTTGTTCGACCAGTTTTAGGGAGCGTAGTATTTCTCGAAGATTGATCTTCGTTCTGGTTATCATCAGTTACGGATCCGGGAGATGGATATTCCTAAGACCGTTTTTCTGACTCGATATGGATCTTTCGAGTTCATGGTCATGCCATTTGGGTTCACCAATGCACCCACTGTATTCATGGACTTGATGAACTAGGTTTTTCGTCCCTTCTTGGATCAGTTTGTGATTGTTTTTATCGATGATATTCTCATTTATTCGAGATCGGAGGCAGAACACAAGCAGCACCTACGGTTAACTTTAGGGACCTTGCAGGAGCATCAATTATATGCCTAGTTCAGCAAGTGTGAATTTTGGCTTTCAGAAGTCAGATTTCTCGGCCACGTCATTAGTAAAGAGGGCATAGCAGTAGATCTGGCTAAGCTTACAGCAGTTCTTGATTGGGAACCACCAAAGACGGTGACAGAGATTCGTAGCTTTTTGGGATTAGCCGGTTATTATAGGAAGTTCATCCAGGACTTCTTGAAGATTTTGATGCCACTTACACGCCTTGCGAAGAAGGGTGTATAGTTCATTTGGAGCATGGAGTGTTAGAAGGTCTTTGATATCTTAAAGACTAAGTTGACTATAGTGCTAGTTTTGACTATTCCAAGCAGCGACAGGATATTTATGGTCTATACAGATGCATCATTGGCAGGTTTAGGAGGCATCTTGATGTAGACTCAGAGTGTAGTAGCATATATCTCATGGTAGTTGAGGGTGCATGAGCAGAACAATCTCACTCATGACTTGGAGTTAGCAGCAGTGGTATTTGCACTGAAGTCGTGGAGGCACTACTTATATAGAGTGCAGTTTGAGTTGTTCACAAACCAATAGAGTCTGAAGTATCTTTTCTCTCAGAAGGAGCTCAACCAGAGACAAAGGAGGTGGATTGAGTTTATCAAGAATTACGAGTTTGTGATCTAGTATCATCTGGGAAGGTGAACGCCGTAGCAGATGCATTAAGCAGAAAGCATCGACATCGGGTTTCGGCTTTGAGATGCACATTGTATCGAGATCTTCTTACTATTAGCCAGTTTGATTTCAGACCCGATATTGGTAGAACCAGTGCATTTTGGGGAGCTGTGTCAGTACAGCCATCTTGGAGTATCAGAGTTGTTAGAGCTTAGCTGGATGACTCTTCGATTCAAATCCGAAAGGAGGAGATTACCAAAGAGCCTAAAGCTAATTGGACCATTAGAGTAGATGAAGGTCTATGGATGAAGGGTAGTCTGGTTATGCCATCCAGTACCGAGCTGAAGAGCGAGTTATTTGATGAGGCACATCCTACTAGGTACACAGTACATCTAGGGACCACTAAGATGTACAAGGACCTGAGGAGACATTTCTGGTGGAGTGGTATGTGTAGAGAGATTGCAGAGTATGTAGCTAAGTATTTTACCTATCAGCAAGTAAAGGCAGAGCATCAAAGGTCAGCAGGAACACTTCAGCCTTTACCCATCTCAGAGTGGAAGTGGACGGATATTTCTATGGACTTCATTATAGGGTTGCCAAAGTCGAAGAAGGGGAATGAGTCTGTTTTGGTGATAGTGGACAGGTTGACGAAGTCAGCACATTTTATTCCAGTGAAGACTATATATACAGCTGAGACGTATGCGAGGATATTTATTTGGGAGATAGTTCGACTTCATGGAGTTCCTGATACGATTGTGTCAGATCGAGGTTCAGTAGTTACTTCTTATTTTTGGAGGAGTTTCCAGGATTCGTTTGGTAGCAGACTATCTTACAACAGTGCATTCCACTCACAGACGGATGGTCAGATGAAGAGGGTGAACCAGGTGTTGGAGCACATGTTACGGGCTTGTGTTATTGACTTCCAAGGTAGCTGGAAAGATCATGTTCCACTGATAGAGTTCGCTTATAACAATAGTTATCAAGCGACAATCGGTATGGCCCCATATAAGGCATTGTACGAGAGACCTTGTTGATCACCGATATGCTAGATAGAGCCAGAGGATAGCTTAATGCTCGAGCTAAAGCTTGTGAGGCAGACTACTGAGAAGGTAGGATTGATCAAAGAGAGGATTTTAGCCGCATAGAGTCGGCAAAAGAGCTATGCGGATAAGAGACGAAGACTCTTGGAGTTTTAGGTTGGAGATTCTGTTATGCTGAAGGTATCGCCTATGAAATGTGTTTAGCGATTCGGAAGACGGAGAAAGCTTGCACCGAGGTATATTGGACCTTTTCGGATTTTGGAGCGCATTGGAGCTGTGTCATACAGACAAGATCTTCTAGCATCAATATCTAATATTCACAATGTATTTCATGTTTCTATGCTCAAGAAGCACTTTACATGATGAGGAGCAACAGTGAGTGTTGGATGCACCAAAGATAGAGCTTCAGGAGGATTTGACTACTATTGAGATTCCGGTTTGTATACTTGCCAAAGAGGATAAGAGGCTTAGAAACAAGGTAATTCCTTTGGTGAAAGTTCATTGGAACCGAAGAGGCGTTGAGGATATTTCTTAGGAGCACGAAGAGGACATGCATCGCGACAACCCACATACGTTTGAGCAGGTAAATTAAATTTTTTGTATGACTTATATATGACTTATAATTTCATGTATGGCGATGTTTATACTTAACACTAAAATGAGGGTATTAACACTTAACTCCTAAGTACTCGGAACATATGGTATATATGTGAGGGGTTCCTTGTTTGGATTTTTCGTTTGATGTACTTGTTCCATTTAGTTAGGGGTTAAGTGGGGGTATTTATATTTTAGATGGATAAGTATAGACATCGAAGAAGATTTTCGAGAGCGCGAAGATGCTATGTAGCGCTACATCTTGCACCTATTGAGGAAGTGGATTGATTTATGTGTATGATTATTTGTGTGATTATATTTAGATTTAACGCTAGAATGAGGATATTTCCGCTTAATTCTTAATCTTTTGGAACACATGGTATATATATGGGGGGTTCCTTATTTGGATTATTCGCCCGACATACTAGTTCCATTTGATTAAGGGTTGAGTGAGAATATAGTCATCCTAGATTGTCAAATATAAATATCGCGATATACTTATCTAGAGTAATATTATTTTTTAAGTATGATTCCTGAATTTTGAGAACAAAATTCTTTTAAGGGGGGACGAATGTAAAACCTCGTATTTTTGGTTATGAAGATATGTGAATTATTGGTGATAAATAATTCTTTATTGTGATAAATAGCTTGAGGTCATGGATATACTTGATAACAAGTTATTAGAGATGTAAGAATGTATATATATAGAGTTTTGTGAATTGGTTTTTGCAAATAAGCAAAACATGCACGAATCTGGAAAATGTCTGCTCAGTCGACTTATGAGTCAACCTATGAGTCGACTGACGGGCTGATTTCGGGTTTTTCTTTTAGTTTGCGGGTCTGTTTGGTTTTGTTTCGGGTTTGACCGCTCATATATAAACTCTCCTACCCGAGAACACTCTTCACCTTCTTCAGATCTCAGAAACCCTAGCCCCCTCTCTCCCCTCAAACCCTAGCTTCGTGTTTGGTGATTTTTGGGAAATTTTCGGAGGATTTACATCAGGATTTTTGTGGCTGACCAATGCACCTGCGGTATTCATGGATTTAATAAATCGTGTTTTCCGTCTGTATTTGGACCAATTTATGATTTTATCTATCAATGATATCCTTATCTATCCGAGAGTGGAGGCAAAGCACGAACAATATTTACGTTTGGCATTACAGACCTTGCGGGAGTATCCGTTTTACGCTAAATTTAGCAAATGCGAGTTTTGACTATCCCGAGTAGTGATAGAACATTCGTTGTCTATCCGGATATGTCATTAGCAGGTTTAGGAGATGTTTTAATGTAGACACAAAGAATAATAGCTTATGCCTCTAAACAATTAAGGACGCATAAGCAGAACTATCTCATGCATGACTTGGAAGTAGCAGCAGTAATCTTCACATTGAAGAAATATAGGCACTATCTGTATGAAGTACAATTTGAGCTATTCACAAACCACAAAGTCTGAAGTATCTATTTTCTCAGAAGAAGGTCAACTAGAGGTAGCAACAATAGGTCGAGTTCATCAAGGAATATGAGTTTACGATTCAGTACCATCTGAGAAAGGCAAACATCATAGCAAATGTTTCGAGCAGGAAGCGTCGACACCGAAGTGCGGCTTTGAGGTGCCCGTTGTGTCAAGATCTTCATACTTTTAGCCAGTTTGAATTTAGGTCGAATGTTTCGAGCAGGAACCAGCGTATTTTTTTAGAGCTATGCTAGTGCAGCAGTCTTGGAGTGATAGAGTGGCTAGAGCTCAGTTAGAGGACACTTGAATTCAAACTCGGAAAGAATAGATTTCTAAAGAACCCAAGGCCGATTTGGACCGTTGGGGCAGATATAGGACTTTGGATGATAGTCTGATTAGTGATGCTAGTTAATGCATAACTAAAAGGGAATTGTTTAATGAGGCCTATTATACCAGATACATAATGCATCTAGACACAACAAAAATGTATAAGGACTTGAAGGGACATGTTTGGTAGAACAACATGCTTAGGGAGATTGTAAAGTATGTAGCTAAGAACTCTACTTGCTAGCAAGTGAAGACAGAACATCAAAGGTCAACATGGACCCTATTAACTTTACCCATTCCAGAGTGGAAGTGGGTAGTTATTTCTATGAACTTCATTGAAGGATTTCCAAGATCGAAGAAGGGGGATGATTCAGTTTGAGTGATAGTTGATCGGTTGATGAAGTCAGCACATTTTATACCAGTGAGGATGACTTACATGGAGGAGACTTATGCGAAGATATTCATCCAAGAGATTGTAAGATTGTATGGAGTTCCAGAAAAGATTGTATCAGATCGAGGCTGGGTTTTTATTTCACATTTCTGGAGGAGTTTCCAAAATTTCATTCGGTAGCAAATTATCTTATAGCGGTGTATTTTACCCACAGACACATGGGCAGGTGGAGAGAGTAAACCAAATGTTGAAGGACATGTTGCGGGCATGTGTTATAGATTTCCATGTTAGGGAATTCAGCGATTCGGTAGACAGGGGAAACTTACCCCGAGATATGTTGGACAATTCAGGATTTCAAGTGCATCGGAGTAGTTCCATATAGACTAGATCTTCCAGCATCGATGTCGAGTATACACGATGTTTTCATGTTTCGATGCTTAAGAAGCATTTACTTGACGAGGAACAGCAACGAGTATTTGACGCGCCGGAGATTTAACTCCATGATGATTTGACTACGATTGAGATTCATGTTCGTATTCTTGTTAAGAGAAAACAAGAGACTTATAAATAAGGTGATTACATTAGTCAAAGTTCAAATGAACCGGAAAGGAGCTAAGGAGACTTTTTAGAAGCACGAAGAGGATATGCGTCACGACTACCTACACCTGTTTAAACAGGTAAATTAATTTGATTATAATTTGCTTATAGTTTATGATGATTTGGATAGTCATATTTATATTTAACACTAGCATGGGGATATTAAAACTTAGCTCCTAATCATTCCGAATACATGGTATATATATGGGAGGTTCCTCGTTTGGATTTTTCGCCCGACATACTAATTCCGTTTAGTTAGGGGTTAAGTAAGAGCATTCGCATTCTAGATGGTTAAATGTATATATTACTATGTTTCATATCTAGAGGTTAATAATAATGTATTATTAATCTCTAAGATAAGATGTGGAATTTCGGGGACGAAATTCTTTTAAGGGGGGAAGAATGTAA
>BQKN01040328.1:0-11415 GCA_022839385.1 Asparagus kiusianus | reverse complement strand
AAGACGATGACAAATCTGGCCTGCACTTATCAAAGTATAGTCCGGAAGCGCGTACGCTCATGGAAAAACAAGGGTACGACTTTACACTCGGAGAAGGTTTATACTTCGACCGAGGTTCCCGTGTCCCAGTCAAAATGGCATATGTCCCAAAAGGGAAACCGGATAATTATTACCGTCACAAGAGAGGCTTAGGCTACATTTCATCAGATGACGAATGTGGCTGGCAAATCATCGATCAAATTGCTAACAAAGCTAAGGATGGGTACTTGCCAGATTCTTCAGCTGAGGATTCCGACACAAGTTTGGGAGAAATGTTCAAGACTTTAATGTCGAACATGACTACAGCTGATCCATCTACAATGGAGGATGACGATCAAATGCAAACATGGGAGGACCCATGGGTTCATCATTTAAACATGCAGTATGGTGATAGGTTCGAGCAAAGAGAGCCACCCACCGAAGACGAAGTAGTCCAGATCAATATGGGTGATGAAGCCAATCCAAAGCCCATATTCATCAGCGGTAGTCTTCCCCCAGATGAAAAGGAAGAGTTAATTACCTTGATCAGAGAGTACATTGATGTCTTCACCTGGAACTATGAAGACATGCCAGGACTTGACCCCAATGTGGCAATGCACCGCCTCGACATCAAGCTGGATGCCAAACCTGTCAAGCAACAGCAAAGACGGTTTCGTCCACAAATCATGGAAGCCATCGAGGCTGAGGTTAAGAAGTTGATCGATTCAGGATTCATCCGAGAGGAACAACATCCAGACTGGTTAGCCAACATCGTTCCTGTCATGAAGAAGAATGGCAAGATCAGGATTTGCATCGACTTCAGGAATCTGAACGAAGCATGTCCAAAAGACGATTTTCCTCTCCCGATCACGGATGTCATTATCGACAATACATGCGGGTTCGAAAGAATGTCCTTCATGGACGGCTTTTCGGGGTATAATCAAATCAAGATGCACCCGGATGACGAAAAGCATACAGCATTCAGAACGCCCCTCGGTGTCTTCTGCTATACGGTGATGCCGTTCGGTCTGAAGAATGCAGGTGCTACATACCAATGAGCGATGACTAAGATTTTCCAGAAACATCTCAGGAAAACGGTGGAATGCTACATTGATGATTTGGTGGTAAAGAGCCGCAACAAAGAAGATCACATCAAGGACTTGAGAACGATGTTTGATCTCATGCGGAGTCATCAATTGAAGATGAATCCCACAAAATCCTTCCTCGGAATGTCCAGTGGAAAATTCCTTGGATTCGTCGTCACCACTAAGGGTATACACATTGACCCAGACAAGGTAAAGGCGATAAATGAATTGCAACCCCCGAGGAATCTAAGAGAACTCAGAGGATTGCAAGGGCGTTTAGCTTACATCAGGCGGTTCATCTCGAATCTTTCCGGGAAATGCCAACCATTTTCTAAGCTAAACAAGAAGGGCGTATCGTTTATTTAGGACGATGCTTGCCAGAAGGCATTCGAAGATATCAAGGCATATCTGATGAATCCCCCTGTTCTGGTCGCACCAAAATCAGGTAAACCGTTCTTGATCTACATCAAGGCGATGAACCATTCGATAAGTGCTTTATTAGCACAAGACGATGATAATGGTCACGAACAAGCAGTCTATTATCTAAGTCGGACCTTGATAGGCGCCGAGTCTCGATACCCGATGATCGAGAAAGAATGTCTCGCATTAGTGTTTGCGGTACAGAAGATGCGACATTACTTAGTTGGCCAGACGATTTATGTCATCGCTAATGTTAATCCGGTACGGGTATTCATGACTCAACCGGGTTCGATGAATTGGCGGTTAGCAAAGTGGGCCCTTCTTTTGTCCCAGTATGATCTGCACTTCAAACAGCAGAAGTCGGTCAAAGGACAAGCGATTTGTGATCTTTTGGCGGCAAGCCCGACAACAGATACAGTTGAGGTATATGATGATTTACCAGATGAAACCCACGAGGTTAATACCACATCACACCAACAAGTATGGAAGTTATACTTCGATGGTGCTTCGAGAGCAGTTAATAAGGCAGTAACCCCTGGATGTCCTAAAGTCACCTCCGGAGTTGGAGTGGTCTTAGTTTCCCCGGGGAAACACGTGATGCCCCGAGCTTATTCGCTGACGAATCCATGTTCCAATAACGTAGCCGAGTACAACGCGCTCATCATTGGACTCAGTTTCGCCAAAGAGCTGGGGGTCGAGTATCTCGAAGCCTTTGGAGATTCTCAATTGATAGTCAATCAAGTTCGTGGAGAGTATGAAGTCAGGAACCCAGATCTGATTCCGTACCACCAGGAGGCTATCAGAATGGCAGATTCTTTTGAAGAATTCTACATCGAATACATCCCACGTCTCCAGAATGCTTATGCGGATGCACTGGCAGCACTAGCAGTATCACTCGCGCAACCGCCCGAAACTGAACTGCTAGTCACAGTAAGATCACACCAACTCTGCATACCCATATACGATATGGAGGTTGAAGAAGAGGATGATAAAAACGAGAACGCCAAAGAAGTGAACTCAACCCAGATTGGGTCTTAGTCCCGAGATTGGAGTTTTCCTATTATTGATTACGTCCAATACGGCATTTTACCAGAGGACGCAAAAGAAAAAGAATCTATTCGCCGAAGAGCTCCGCGGTTCTTTTACAATACCGAGACCCGTACGCTATATCGCCGGGGGTATGATGATTTGCTTCTCCGATGCCTTTCGAACGAAGAAGCAAAAGAAGTTCTTAAGGAAGCACATGAAGGAGAATGCGGTGCGCATCAGCCTGGTCCCAAGCTGTATGATCGAATCAGAAGAATGGGATATTTCTGGCCAACGATGGTTCGTGACGCGATCGAGTACGCCCGAGAATGTCACGCTTGCCAAGTGCATGCGAATTATATGCACCAACCTCCGGAGCGATTGCACACATCAACCACGTCTTGGCCATTCGAGACATGGGGTATGGATATTGTCGGTCCTATCTTTCCTCCTTCAGTCAAAGGTGATCGATTTATTCTCGCTATCACCGACTACTTTTCAAAGTGGGCTGAAGCCATTCCGCTTAAAGAAGTAAAGACGAACAACGTCATCAACTTCATCAAGCATTACGTTATATACCGACACGGCGTGCCGAGGCGGATCATTCATGACAACAGGCCACAATTTATAAGCAACGCCTTCATCAGGTTCTGTGACAAGTTCAAAATTCAAGATGTTTCGTCGACAGCTTATTACCCAGCTACGAACGGATTAGCTGAGGCTTTCAACAAGACGATCATCAAGATCCTGTCAAAGCTTGTGAAGACTAATAAGCGAGATTGGGACGATAAACTCAGCGAAGCGCTCTGGGCTTATCGCACCACAATACGCACTCCTACAAGAGCCACTCCATATTCTCTGGTGTACGGATGTGAAGATGTACTACCGTTAGAGATTCAAATCCCCTCCCTTCGGATCGCTCTCGCAACTGAGATGACGACCGAAGAACATCACCGAAAATGTCTTGAGGAACTCGAAAGGCTGGACGAAAAGCGCTTGGAAGCTCAACAACACATCGAGTTTTACCAGGCTAGGATATCCAGGGCTTTTGACAAAAGGGTTCGCCAAAGAAGCTTCAAGGAAGGTGATCTGGTCCTCGCTGCTCGCCGACCAATAATCCTCACCTCCAAGAAGAAAGGTAAATTCGAACCTAAGTGGGAAGGACCGTTTGTAATAGACACAGTCTATTCGAACGGCGCTTATCGTTTAATTTCTCTAGAGGGTGATAGGCAATTAATGCCAATAAATGGGAAGTTTTTGAAAAAGTACTATCCCTAGTATGTTCAGGACAACTCATTTATCGGGAAGTTCCTTGAAGAATATTTCACTTAATATTCTAAAGGATAACCCAAATTCAAACCACCAAAATCCCTTACTGATCAATTTCAGTTGACAGTGAGTTCACCAAAAAGGTCCAATCTCAATTCGGAGTCCCCTTTCGATAAACGAAGGAACTCCCTTTCCTTTCTCTTTTGTTAAACCTTCTCATGGTTATAACCGAAGTAGAAATTTCACTTCGATAAACGAAGAACTCTTCTTTCGATCAGATAACCAATCCTATAAAAGGTAAGTTTATCTAGATCTTCCGGATTCTCGGAGTGGAGATCCCACTTCTAGTTTCCTTCTTGCACTGGAAATAGAATATAAAAATTCTTCCTTTCCAGAAACAAGGAATAGAATATAAAATTCTTCCTTCCTTGTTCAGGGAATAGAATATAAAATTCTTCCTTCCCACACCAACTCTTTTTCTAAAATTTACAAAATTAGGATTCATCCTAGGTATTTTATCCCGAAACCTAAGCAGGGATAAGTCCGCGCCTAACACGCGCTGCCGGTTTAGTCTTTTTCCGATTGAAAAAGACACCAGAGTTTGATTCTGGGGTATCTTATCCTGAAACCTAAGTAAGGATAAGTCGACGCCTAACACGCGTCGCCGGTTAGTTCTTAACCGTTAAAAAGAACACCCGTCTGCATATTCAACATTGTGGCAGGTTGTTATTAATAACACCGAAATCCATGCCTCACACGCATGGGGAATTTTATCCTGAATCCTAAGAAAGGATATGTCGACGCCTAACACGCGTCGCCGGTTTGGTCTTTTTCCGATTGAAAAAGGTACCAGGGTCTAAACCTGGGGAATTTTATCCCAAAGCCTAAGTAGGGATAAGCCAACGTCTAATACACGTTGCTGGGTAGCCTGTTCCCATGACAATGGCAGAGTCTACACATTCGAAGTTGTAGCACGAAGTCTAAGGGAGTTTATTCCTTTAGCGCAACGTCACATGCGGAACGGATTAAAACAATCCGCATGTAAGCCCGACTCAAACGGTAGTCGGTAAGAGCACATCAAATCCGTTGAAGGCTGAGGATTTGCCAAAAATCCTAAGTCAACGTCTCATACACGTTGCTGTTTAGTCTTTTCACAGGAGAAAGACGAAGTCTACGTATTCAATATCGTAGCACTAAAAGAGTTAACTCTTTTAGCTTAACGTCACGTGCGGAACGGATTTAGATAATCCGCATGCTAGCCCGACTTAAACGGTAGTCGGTAAAGGCTAATCAAATCCGTTAGAGGCTGGGGGTTGGCCAAAAATCCTAAAGCCAACACCTCACACGTGTCGCCGGGTAGCCTATTCCCGTAACAATGGCGAAGTCTATGTATTCGACATCATAGCACAAAGTCTCAGAGAATTCAATCTCTGAGCACAACGTTACATGCGAGTGGATTCAAACAATTCGCATTCTAGCCCGACTCAAACGGTAGTCGGTAAAGGCTAACCAAACCCATTGATGGCTGAGGGTTTGCCAAAAATCCTATGAGTATTGTGGTCAATCATTTCAAACGGAATGACGAATCATAATAAAAAGGAAATTCACTAAAAGAGTCAAGAGTCAAAACACTCAGCAAACAAAATCACACATCAAGCCCGTGGCTAAAAATCTGCTGACTGAACTTATACAGCTTATCATCATAAGCTTGGCTAAGCTCAGCTCTAATGGACTCCTCAGTGGCGGTCGAAGTCTTCGCAGCAGTCTCCTCTGTCTCGACCAGCTTCTGCTTCAAGGACTTCAACTCATCGGACAAAGCCGTGCAGGTCTGCTGGTCCTGTGCCTTCGTCATCTGAAGAACATCAAAAGTCTCCTCCTTTTCACGGAGTGCTCTTCTGAGCTGGTCTATCTCGGTCGCACAGGAAGAAAGAGAAAGGTCGAGCTCGGCAAGTGAAGATAATCTAGTAGCAAGACCAGTCTCAACTCGATCCACTCGGTCTCGCTGCACCCGAACCTCAAGACTAGCAAGAACCTGAGTCTCGCGCAGTGACTGTAAACGGGTCTCCAGCTCAGCAGCGATAAATGAAGAGACACCGGTATCTCGAAGCTCACGAAACATCTGGAGCTCATGCTCTAAGCAGTCAAGATCGTCAACTATAGCCTTCGCTAAGTCTGGATATCCTGCTTCCCTTATCAAGTTGATTCTGGAATTAAGGAGAGGTTTAAACTGGTGAAGTGAAAGTCCGTCGTGGAAGAGCTTGCCGATCATAGCATTCACAAAGGAGAAGAAGGAGCGAACTTCTATACAGATGACGACCTTGTCAGGATCGTCGTCAGATAATAACTCCTTCACTAAGACATGAAGACGAGAGGAACGCCCTACACAAAAAAGGGAGAAGTCCGTCAAAAGTCTTAATAAGAAAAAGGAATAACACTCTTCAATGAGTTAACTTATACCTTCTTCCCCTTGAGCCGCTGGGGGTAGTGGAGGTGTAACGGCTGTAGGTGTATCAACTGGTGTAGTTGGTCTCACAGCCGGCTCAACAGGGTCTTTCTCAACAAAAGCTCCTGCTAGATTCAAAACAGAATTCGCAGAGGCGTTACATTATAGTTGCATTAGTCAAGATTGGCTAGTCCTATAATTAACTCAGAAAGAGACACATACCTTCAAAGGAACCATCCTCGGGATTTTCAGCGAAGGCGGGCTCAGAAAACATATCCCCAGGTAACTGATCATCAATCTGAGGAGAGCTATATATGTAGCGCATCATAGGAGTGTCCGCAAACAAGCTTCCCTCGTCAAAGTCATCGACGGAGAAATCTGACATAAAAGAATATCAGTGCCAAAGAAGAATGAAGAGACTACAACTAATGGAAATGAGTTACCTCTCACAGGTGCATCAGCCTCTTCATTTCCAGGATTCGCCTCCTGCAAATTATCTGAAGAAGCAAGAAGTAGAGGACAGTTAGAGAATACACAAATTCATTCGTGTATTATCTAAAGAAATACAGTGTCAGTGTTAGATGTACCTAGATTCACAGAATCGGGTCCTACACTGATCTCCTCTCTAATGTCAATAACCCCTGTAGGCCTCTCTACATGAGGTAGTGGGTCAGACTCATCGGGAGATACGGGAATGGGATCGGGACTCATCTCATTCTCTCCACGCACTCCTATATAGAGATAGAAGAGCATGAGTCAATGTTCCGAATAACCAAGAGAATGGTTCACAGGATGAATATTACCTCCGTCACTGGCAGGATCATCGCCAGCCAGGTCCATATCAGAAGCTCGGGAAGCTGCACGCGGCTTACGGGCTAATCTCTTCCGCCTAGCAATGGGGATCGAAGGTCTCGCCTGGGGAGGAGGACGGAACTCTTCATCCTGATCAACTGTGGTCCCTGAAACATCAAACCATAGTCAGTTTCAATACTTCTGGAAGATAGAAGCAAAAGATGAATTACAAACCTCGCTCGAAAAAGTCATCATAATCTTCGGGATCCCCGCCTGAAGCCTCGTCTGTGGAATGGAATGTCCTCTGGCCCTCTTCATCAATTCGGCGAGTCTTGTTCCGCGCCCTCTGTGCTCGAGCGTTCTCCCGAATCCTAAGGGAATCAAGCTAAGAAGCCTCCTCAGCCTCTATCTCTGCAATCGGCTTCACGGGGACAGTCTTGTTAGCTGCTAGTAACCATTTGCAGCTCAAGAAAGTGAGGTTCAACTGCCGATCAATACTCAGAAGACTGAACTTAGCACCAGTACAGCCAGTCACGGTCCACAACCATGCATGGAGACCGTCTACCAAACCACTATGGGTCCGAAACTGCTGACGAGGATTCCCGATGTAGAGCTGATCATAGCCAAACTGGCGAGCGAATCGGCAGGGTAGATATAGCTCTATGAAGCAATGATCCCTCACCCGAAAAGTCAGATAGCCAGGCCTAATGTTCACCAGCCAATTGAAGCAGCCAATGTCTAAGTGAGTCTGATACTCTCTCGGCCTCTCATCATCTATCAAGCACTCGCCGTACCGGCCGGAGAACTGCGGAAAACAAGTAGAGAATGCCCAACACTTGTGGACCTGCAGCTGCTGTCTGACATCAGAAAATCCTCGACCCTCCCACCTGCCATTCTCAAGCAACTGTAGCAGGGGAACGGAGTGATCTGTGGCGTTCGGCACCGACATCATATCCGAGCGGTGGAGGACGAACCAGGCCATCAGATAAGCGTACGGAAGCTCCACCTTAAGAGTGGGAATCTGACCTGGCAAATCGGTCTCCTTTCGTGTGAAGGCACTAGAAAGCTGTCGAAGTCCTCGGTGAATGTCAGCTACCATCACCGGAAGAAGTGAGAGTTCTTTCTTGTAAGCAAGCTGAACTGCTGGATAGAGTACCTCCAAGGGCAAGGCGTCGCCAGACTGGTATGGAACCACGCACTTCTTCAACCAGATAGCAAGAAAGCCGGCAAGAAGAGTCATCGGTCGGATCGGTGTGGTCGCATGCCATAAGAAAGATCTGAACTTGGTCTTCGCAGGGAAGCCACCCTTAGGACTGCTAGTGGTATAAGAACGAGCGTCAATCTTCTTCAACAGACTGTTCACCTCTGAAGGAGTGAGTGGGGCCAACTCACAAATATCCTCGCCAGAACGGTTCTCTAGGTTCTTGAACAAATAGTTCGCAAACTGCTTCAGACTCACGGAGGCCTTGGTCCTTTTTGCTAAAGGCTCAGACTGTGCTAAAGCAATGTGATAGTGACAAGTGAGATCCCATAGAGTCTCATAGCGATCAGGCATGCGATCCTTCAACTGGTCCAATTCATGATTAGAGGGAAAGTACTCCTGGTATAGCATCTGTCCCATGGGCAAGCCAGAAATCCTGTGCATCTCGTGAAGAGCCAAGCCCAACTCCCCCTGCCGGGTCAGAAAAGTGTTCGAGTCTGGATTATATAGCTCGAACAAAGCACAGAAATGCCTCAAACTGACAGGCAAGCCATACATGGTAGCACGGACGGCTGTATACAAACCGCAAGCGTGCAACTCCTCACTCCATCGGCTCAAAACATACGTCATCATGCGACTCCACCAAGACTTGTCCAAAGAATGGACCCAACCGTAAATCCTGTGACGAGTAGCAGGCATCTCCCGTCCTAGGGCAGCGAGGCGATTCCTCAAGGTCGAGGCAGTGGCGAGAAACTCGTTACGTGGTGGTGCATCTAGTCCCAACACTCCGGGATGCAATCCGGTGATATGACTCCTGCTCGAGTCAGGAGCTGCCTGATGTGTGACGTAGCCGCAATGGACGCTCTCATGATCCTCCGTCAAGCGCCACGACATCTCCCGTGTCACAGCCTGACGCCTGAGCTCAGTCAATGAGCGATGCCGAGGAATCTCCGGCAAGTATAGGAAGCCACTGCCGGTCTTGTGGAGCCACTGCTCAGCGTCAATGAATACGGCTTCTGGGTCATCGACAGAATCACCAAACAGGAAGTCGCTCTTACGAAGAGGCTGAGTAGAGCTGGCATCCTTCACAAAAGGCGCATCTGTGATCAGCTGACGAATAGCTCGATGACTACCTTCCCTCACCACCTGGGCAACCTCAGTCGATGTGCCCGAAGCAAACTGAGGAGCAGCTGGAATAGGAGAAGGATCGTCGGAGGTCGAGTAATACTCGCCACGACGCCCACAGACTGCGTGGGACGAGAATGATCCAGAAGGGTACCCCACTGCAAAATAGACAGTTAAACACTGGTTAGTCTCGATTATAAAAGGAAATTGAACTCATCTTACAAATAGTTAAGATAGAGTCATTGCCTTATAAAGGGTGAGACGATTTGGCCACATTGTGCAATCACAACACAGGGTATGTTGACAACATATCCCTGCCTTATAAAGCGCAATGTAGCGTCAAATCGCCCCCTTTATTTTTGAGATGTTGTTTTGACCAAGCAAAACATATCTTTAAAGCGTCGATCCTCACCAAGGAGAATCAAGGCTCTTCCCGATTGCCTCGCCAAGGAGAACAACGTGGGGTAAAAATGGACCAATTTGCAAATTTTCAAGAAAAGAGGGGTTAATTTGCAAAATTCCCAAATATGCCAAAAGCGTCGATCCTCACCAAGGAGAATCAAGGCTCTTCCCGATTGCCTCGCCAAGGAGAACAACGTGGGGTAAAAAGGGACCAATTAGTAAATTTACAAGAAAATAGGGACTAATTTGTAAATTTCTAAATACTGCCAAAAATAGCTCACCAGCATAGGAGGGAGGCGCGCCATCAGCCAACATAGCAGGGGAACGACCTCTCGAAGAACACGACATGACAAGCTGCAAAATAAATTAAAAGAGGTCAGATCTAGAAAAAAAGATCACTTTTTTATCAGATCTACCCCCCTGAAAGATTAACTCGAGGCGCCATATCATAGTTTTAACCCCCACATACGATCCCACAAGTACATAAATTAAATTGAGCATGAAAAAGATTGAAATTGTGGAGGATTTACCTGAAGAAAGGCTCGAGATCCAATAAAGATGAGGTCTTTTAGGAAACTCTCACCACGCGCTCGAGGGGCCTGAGAGGGATTTTAAAGAATGGCTTTTTGAGGGATTTTTTCAGTCCAAGATCCAAAGGAACCCTAGATCTAGGACAAATATCAAGATTTGAAGACGAAAGAGTGCTCGAGGGAAGAGAAAAATCCAAGATGAGGGGGAAAGGTGGCCGGCCCTAGAAAAAGAGAGAGAAAAGAAGAAAAAGAAAGAGAAAGAGACCCTTTTATAGGTTGGGCCAAGTTGAACCGGACCGGACCAAGTTGAACCGAACCAGACCAGTCCAAATTAGTTCAAAAGAGGCCGAATCAAGCGTCAAAACGACTTCAAATCAACTGAGGGTCCCATCCTTAGTTTATTCCTGTCTCTCTCACACATTCGGAAGGAACGGAAGAAATCTTTTGAGCCAAATTACTGCCTTTTTTTGGCTCATTTTCAAGCCGGTTCAGCTTATTTTGAGCACGGAAATACTCCAATAAGGTATACGAGTATAAACTATTCCCCATTTTTATTGAGAAGTTCCTGGAGAATATTTTTCTAAAAATATTCTTAAGGATAACTCAATAACACGACACCGGACAACGCGTCGCAAATAAAAACTCAACGCCAACAATCGAGGGTTAGTTGTATGTCGAGCTAACAAACACGAGCTAAAGATTGGAAAATCAGGAATCGACTTCAAGTTCAAATTCCGACGACGGTCAGACAATAAATGCAGCACCGGAATCCTTACAAGCATTCGACGAAACACCGAATAGCCTGAAGGAGTGAAGGAATACAGAACAAAAGTCGTTCCAGGTCCCGTTACACCGACAAAGGGTAGGGGCAATCATATCCAAAGTATTCCAGACTCTTCTATAAAAGAATGAGGCTGGAACACTTTGGAGGGGGTATCTGTAGGCGTATAAAATTGCCTATAAGTCCCTTAACATGGCTCGGCACGATGATTCGACAAATCAACGGACGTTCGAGCGACGAGGCTATGAGGCACGCAAGCAACGGAATACGTTCGCGTGTGGAACCAAACCAACAGTTCGGAAAGTTAACGAGTCGTCCAACAA
>BQKN01040315.1:0-10057 GCA_022839385.1 Asparagus kiusianus | reverse complement strand
GATCTGTTCGGATCGAGATTGCGCGGTGGTCCACGGTAATCAACCCCAGCACAGGCAAACAACCCACGCAAGCGAGGGACCGGATAACAGGAAACTCGTGATTTGTTCAAGGAGAATTGTAATTTTATTTTCTTTGTTTTGATTTTCATTGTAACCGGATCCTACAAAAAGGCCGGAACTTTGTAAATGCATAAAGTTGTTACCAAAGTTGTAATGGGATCATCAATGAAGAAGAACACAATTTTCCACGCGAACAATCTGGCGACCACAGTGGGAGCCACCGATCTCGCTGCCGAGATCGGAGTGTCGCAGCCGCGGATCTCGATCCCGGTCGTGGAGGAGGTCGAGTATGAATTCGACCAGCAAAAATACGAGGAGTACGTGTCCTCGTCCGGATCTACCTCCTCCCCCAAGTCCAAGAAGTTCCAGAAGTTCTCCTCCAGGAGAAAAGTCTGTTGGTGTGATGAAGCTGAAGCCACCAACGATGACCTCACCCCGATCGACGCCGAAGCTGCGTTGAGTGAGGCCCTACCGACCTCAAAGAAGGTCAAATCCGCCATTGAAGGCGTGGTGACTCTCTCCAAGAGAGCCCGCTAGAGGCAGTGTTAACGCCTCGCGAAGCAATTCGCCAAGGCCATGGAGTCCGTTGACGGGGTCCGCTATCATGCGGATCTGAAGAACAAACGAGGCAAACAGCCTCAACAACAAGTGAAGGGTGGTTCCTCCAAACCATCGACAATGGAGTGGGTCCGGGTCAAACGGAACCGCTCGACACTGGAGGAGCGCATCCGCAAACGGCGCGCGTTGTCGGCGCAAGCACGGGCCAAAGCCGAAGAAGCCCGTCGGAAGCTGCAAAAGGAGGTGGTCAAAAAGCCGTCACCAACTCGCAAGGTTTGGAGGCCAAAGTCTGAAGCGGTTCAGGCTCAGGAGCAAAACCCGCAGCCTCCAAAAGTTCGAACTCCGGTAAGTCAACTCAAACAGCCGGTGATTGCCGCAACTACCCTGGGAGATCCCGCAGGACCATCCCAGAAGAAAAAATCAGTTTTGGAGCGCCTCGGTCCACTTTCGAAGGAACGAGGTAAAGCTCCAGTTCAAGAACGCTTTGGGCCAATGAAGAAACCCCAAACAATGCAACACGCTGGGGGTCGCCGCAACCCTCAACACTTGGAGAAAACCGCGGCACCCAAGCGCACAACTTTGCGCATAGAAGTGCAAGAGCCCGTTGAAGATTCACGCACACAAAGGCGTGTTTCGAGGCGTGTGACTCTGGAAGGTCCGAAGAAGACAATTATTCCTCAGAAGGAAACGTTGTCATCTGATGATGATAACGTTATACCTGAGAGATCGTTCCAACACACGATAGGTTGCTCCGCCACTCAAACGGACGAGCTGTACTATCGTGCCGGGGGTACGAATAAATCCAGAAAGAGGAGCCCTCGAAAGCTCAAAACACAATGTCCTTGTTCGAAGCTCATTCGGGCGGTACTGTCGGAATGCAACTGTGTTAAGACAGTCCCCGAAAGAGTATCTGTGTTCGAAAGGCTCAGCAATGGAACGCCAAAACCAAAGCATAGGCGCTTCCAACGAAGAAGGAAGATGGTCGAAGACGGTGAGCGTTCAAGAGTCACCGCAAATATGACCAGCACAGGAACATCGGCTCAGGATAACCCCGAGGCGGTTCCAGAAATATCCCGACGTGTAACTCGTCTGCAATCCAGGGCTATCATTCGCGCTACGTATGGTAGAATCCGAACAAGAGTACCTTCGGGAGATGAAGAATCAGATGCTGGTTCAGCAGTGGCGTCTGATAACACAGTGTCCAGTGAAGGACAACCCCGCGAAGCGTTTATGATAAACGCGGAGCAAGTGGCCAAGATGCTTGAAGATGCCATGGCCAAACAACAGGAGACCTTTTGGTTCGAAATGCAAATGGCTATGCAGAACATGAGAGAGATGCATGACCAACAGCTTCAAGCATTGAGGAACCAATAAGGCGAACCAAGTCATCCTAACCAGAACAACCTGGAAGATGAAGATACAAATGAAGCTCGCAATACCAACAACCCTCCCATCAACACATGGGGTGGTAACGAGAATGCTAGCGAAGACACAGGTGAAAGCCTAAAAATTAAAAATCTCGAGAGCAAGATTAACACATTGATCTCTGCTCAAGAGACGAAAAAGACAGGCATTCCTTGTCCATACCTAAGAGAGTGGGAATCAATCCCATATCCGGTAAAGTTCAGTCTAATTAACTTCACGCCGTTTAATAGGATGGGTTCCCCTACTCAGCATTTGATTTACTTCAAATCGCACTTGGGAGTCATCTCTGGTAATGAGCCTCTGATGGTGCGGTCATTCGTCGGCACTCTTCGCGGAGCTGCCTTCGATTGGTATCGTCGCCTCAAGCCAGGAAGCATAAACAGCTGGGACGACATGGAGACCAAGTTTCTTGCGAATTTCTTCGACGATGATACCGAGATCTCTATCGGATCGCTGCTCGATGAGAAGCAAAAAGACGGGGAGTTGGTCGACACCTTTGTCAAAAGGTTCCGGAACAAGGCGATGAATTGCCGGGACCCGATCACTGAGGAATTCATCCTCCAGACCTGCCACAACAACCTTTCACTGGACGTGTTGGAAGCAATGGGCACAGCACCATCCAAGACCTGGAAGGATTTGAAGGTTCGAGGAGAGCAAGCTGAGCGATTCCTCAGAAGAAAGAAGGCGGAGAGAGGCCAACCGGCAACGAATACTCCAAAGCAGAACTTCAACCAGAAAGGGAAAGGTAAAGCTCATGTTAATGCTGTTGATGCTAACCAGACATTTCAATTGCAACCTCAGCAACAGCAGCAGCAGCAAAGAGCGCCACAACAAACGCAGCCACATTGGCAGCAAAGGTCTCAGAAGCAAAAGTCTTCGGAGCCGAGGTTTCCCAAAGTCTACTCCTTCAAGGATGATGAAGTCCCCGGCATCTTCAAGTACTTGTTGGAGAACAACAAAATCCAGTTGCTGGCAATCGTGGATCATGAAGGAGCCACGAAGGTGACGGACCCGAAGTACTGCGCGTACCACAGAGCGGTCCACCACCCAACGAAGTCTTGCTATCACCTCAAGGACAAGATCCAGGCGTTGATCGACGTAGGGGTCATAACTCCAAAACCGGCCAAGAATGTGGGAGCAAACGCGGTGTCGATCAGTTTTGGATCAGTACCTACAGATTGGTTCGAGCCAAAACACGTTACCAAGGTCGGGATGAAGACAGTGAATGACGACCCGCACGGACAACGTCAAAAGGGACTTGTGCCTCACACAGCCCCAAACGGTGAAATTCTCTGGGTGCACCCCGACCTGATTGAAGATGAACAATGGACCGGATCGTCATCCAAGAAGAAGTCCAAAGGGAAAGGCAAGTCTTGTTACGGAGTTTCTGCCATCCCGGGAGAAGATGACGAAAGAATCCCCGCTTTCCCACTTTCCGACGAGGAGCAGGAGGTCTTTGCAACCCGGAGTGGGAATGAATACCACTTCAAATATCCATCCCCGGGCGATCAATTTGCTGAGCAGGGGGTGACAAAACGAGGACCAGCCAAGACTCTCACAGAGCTGGGGGTGATTGCAGTTCCCAAACCGGTTGAAGATGCTCGACGGCAACCGGTTGACAAACAGAAAGAAAAGAGGCCCGAGGAGGTTCAGAATCCGAAGCAGTCTCGTTTCAGTCGTCCGATTGGAAAAGACAAACCGGAGAGTTCAAAAAATCCGCGTACCTTCGACATCATGGCTCAGCTGGCCAATATTCCAGCACGGATAACGCTGTACGAGCTACTACGGTTGTCCAAAGAAACTAGAGAAGCCTTACAAGAGGCCTTGGCCGATTCAGAGGCGTTCCTTACCAGGATCAAGCCAGCACCTGAGGAGCTAGAATTGTTAGCCCAACAGTGTAACGTGGCAGCTAAGAACCTTCCCTGCATCACCTTCACCAAAGAGGACATGCAGACGAAGAATTCAAATCATGATCGGCCCCTATATTTCGTCGGGTATATTGGCTCCAGTGAAGTCAACCGAATCCAAGTGGATCCGGGTTCCGCTGTGAGTATTATGCCACTTCGACTAATGCACAGCCTTGGCATTCCAGTCAGCAAGTTGGCATCTACAGGCACAGTCATCTACGGATTCAACACCAGCGGGTCAAGACCTTTGGGTAAAATCCGGATAAAGTGCCAAATGGGCGATTTAAAGACGGAGGTCACGTGCTACGTGATTGATGCTGAGACATCCTATAACTTACTATTGGGTCGGCCTTGGATCCATAGTAATGTTATAGTTCCCTCCACTCTACATCAGTGTTTGAAATATGTCGACACTGATGGAAGAGTTAGGACGGTGGTCGCGGATAAGCAACCATTCAAAGGGTATGAGAATTACTTCACAGATTCTCTCCTTTATGGTAACGAATCCGACACGGAACCATCGATCCAAGGCACGGACAGCGGAGAAGAAGCTGATTCCGAAGCCGGATTCGATTACAATGGTGGTTTTGTTTTGAATGACATTGTACCCTTTGTAATCAATCTCGATGACGAACAGTCGTCAGACGGCGGTTGTAACTGGCAATTTGTCGATATTGAAATAAATCCTGGTTTAGAGTATTCCTTGTCTCTTGATGATGTGATAGAAGGATTATACAATAATCCCGATTTATGTATGCCACTCCGATCATCGTATGTAACGAAGAAACGCCCCCAGCATTCCTTCGGAACAACTCGGATTATTCCTACCAAAACAGGAGGACAAAAAAAAGTGATCTACGGTAAAGGAGAAAATCTTCCGTTGCCGGATCATTTCCTAAGAGAAGAGGAAGACGATGACAAATCTGGTCTGCACTTATCAAAGTATAGTCCGGAAGCGCGTACGCTCATGGAAAAACAAGGATACGACTTTACACTCGGAGAAGGTCTATACTTCGATCGAGGTTCCCGTGTCCCAGTCAAAATGGCATATGTCCCGAAAGGGAAACCGGATAATTATTACCGTCACAAGAGAGGCCTAGGCTATGTCTCATCAGATGACGAATGTGGTTGGCAAATCATCGATCAAATTGCTAACAAAGCTAAGGATGGGTACTTGCCAGACTCTTCAGCTGAGGATTCCGACACAAGTTTAGGAGAAATGTTCAAAACCTTAATGTCGAACATGACTACAGCTGATCCATCTACAATGGAGGATGACGATCAAATGCAAACGTGGGAGGACCCATGGGTCCATCACCTAAACATGCAATATGGTGATAGGTTCGAACAGAGAGAGCCACCCACCGAAGACGAAGTAGTCCAAATCAATATGGGTGACGAAGCCAATCCAAAGCCCATATTTATCAGTGGCAGTCTTCCCCCAGATGAAAAGGAAGAGTTAATTGCCTTGATTAGAGAGTACATTGATGTCTTCGCCTGGAACTATGAAGACATGCCAGGACTTGACCCCAATGTGGCAATGCACCGCCTCGACATCAAGCCGGATGCCAAACCTGTCAAGCAGTAGCAAAGACGGTTTCGTCCGCAGATCATGGAAGCCATCGAGGCTGAGGTTAAGAAGTTGATCAACTCAGGATTCATCCGAGAGGAACAACATCCAGACTGGCTAGCCAACATCGTTCCCGTCATGAAGAAAAATGGCAAGATCAGGATTTGCATCGACTTCAGGAATCTGAACGAAGCATGTCCAAAAGACGATTTTCCTCTCCCGATCACGGATGTCATTATCGACAATACATGCGGGTTCGAAAGAATGTCCTTCATGGACGGCTTTTCGGGGTATAATCAAATCAAGATGCACCTGGATGACGAAAAGCATACAGCATTCAGAACGCCCCTCGGTGTCTTCTGCTACACGGTGATGCCGTTCGGTCTGAAGAATGCAGGTGCTACATACCAACGAGCGATGACTAAGATTTTCCAGAAACATCTCAGGAAAACGGTGGAATGCTACGTTGATGATTTGGTGGTAAAGAGCCGCAACAAAGAAGATCACATAAAGGACTTGAGAACGATGTTTGATCTTATGCGGAGTCATCAGTTGAAGATGAATCCCATAAAATCCTTCCTCGGAATGTCCAGCGGAAAATTCTTTGGATTCGTCGTCACCACTAAGGGTATAAACATTGACCCAGACAAGGTAAAAGCGATAAATGAATTGCAACCCCCGAGGAATCTAAGGGAACTCCGAGGATTGCAAGGTCGTCTGGCTTATATCCGGAGGTTCATTTCAAATCTTTCTGGGAAGTGCCAACCATTTTCTAAGCTAAACAAGAAGGGCGTATCGTTTATTTGGGACGAGGCTTGCCAGAAGGCATTCGAAGATATCAAGGCATATCTGATGAATCCCCCTGTTCTGGTCGCACCAAAATCAGGTAAACCGTTCTTGATTTACATCAAGGCGATGAACCATTCGATAAGTGCTTTATTAGCACAAGACGATGATAATGGTCACGAACAGGCAGTCTATTATCTAAGTCGAACCTTGATAGGCGCCGAGTCTCGATACCCGATGATCGAGAAAGAATGTCTCGCATTAGTGTTTGCGGTACAGAAGATGCGACATTACTTAGTTGGCCAGACGATTTACGTCATCGCTAACGTTAATCCGGTACGGGTATTCATGACTCAACCAGGTTCGATGAATTGGCGGTTGGCAAAGTGGGCCCTTCTTTTGTCCCAGTATGATCTGCACTTCAAACAGCAGAAGTCGGTCAAAGGACAAGCGATTTGTGATCTTTTGGCGGCAAGCCCGACAACAGACGCAGTTGAGGTATATGATGATTTACCAGACGAAACCCACGAGGTTAACACCACGTCGCACCAACAAGTATGGCAATTATACTTTGATGGTGCTTCGAGAGCAGTTAATAAGGCAGTAACCCCTGGATGTCATAAAGTCACCTCCGGAGTTGGAGTGGTCTTAGTTTCCCCAGGGAAGCACGTGATGCCCCGAGCTTATTCGCTGACGAATCCATGTTCCAATAACGTAGCCGAGTACAACGCGCTCATCATTAGACTCAGTTTCGCCAAAGAGCTGGGGGTCGAGTATCTCGAAGCCTTTGGAGATTCTCAATTGATCGTTAACCAAGTTCGTGGAGAGTATGAAGTCAGGAACCCAGATCTGATTCCGTACCACCAGGAGGCCGTCAGAATGGCAGATTCTTTTGAAGAATTCTATATCGAATATATCCCGCGTCTCCAGAACGCTTATGCGGATGCACTGGCAGCACTGGCAGTATCACTCGCGCAGCTGCCCGAAACTGAACTGCTAGTCACAGTGAGATCACACCAACTCTGCATACCCATATACGATATGGAGGTTGAAGAGGAGGATGATAAAAACGAGAACGCCAAAGAGGTGAACTCAACCCAAATCGGGTCTGAGTCCCGAGATTGGCGTTTTCCCATCATCGATTATGTCCAATACGGTATTTTGCCAGAGGACGTAAAGGAAAAAGAATCTATTCGCCGAAGAGCACCACGATTCTTTTACAATACCGAGACCCGTACGCTATATCGCCGAGGGTATGATGATTTGCTTCTCCGATGCCTTTCGAACTAAGAAGCAAAGGAAGTTCTTAAGGAAGCACATGAAGGAGAATGCAGTGCGCATCAGCCTGGTCCCAAGCTGTATGATCGAATCAGAAGAATGGGATATTTCTGGCCAACAATGGTTCGTGACGCAATCGAGTACGCCCGAGAATGTCATGCTTGTCAAGTGCATGCAAATTATATGCACCAACCTCCGGAGCGATTACACACATCAACCACGTCTTGGCCATTCGAGACATGGGGTATGGATATTGTCGGTCCCATCTTCCCGCCTTCAGTCAAAGGTGATCGATTTATTCTCGCTATCACCGACTACTTTTCAAAGTGGGCTGAAGCCATTCCGCTTAAAGAAGTGAAGACGAACAACGTCATCAACTTCATCAAGCATTACGTCATATACCGACACGGCGTGCCGAGGCGGATCATTCATGACAACGGTCCGCAATTCATAAGCAATGCCTTCATCAGGTTTTGTGACAAGTTCAAAATTCAAGATGTTTCGTCGACAGCTTATTACCCAGCTACGAACGGATTAGCTGAGGCTTTCAACAAGACGATCATCAAGATCCTGTCAAAGCTGGTGAAGACCAATAAGCGAGATTGGGATGATAAACTCGGCGAAGCGCTCTGGGCTTATCGCACTACAATACGCACTCCTACAAGAGCCACTCCATATTCTCTGGTGTACGGATGTGAAGCTGTGCTACCGTTAGAGATTCAAATTCCTTCCCTTCGGATCGCTCTCGCAACGGAGATGACGACCGAAGAGCAGCATCAAAAGCGTCTCGAGGAACTCGAAAGGCTGGATGAAAAGCGCTTGGAAGCTCAACAAAACATCGAGTTCTACCAGGCTAGGATATCCAGGGCTTTTGACAAAAGAGTCCGCCAAAGAAGCTTCAAGGAAGGAGATCTGGTCCTCGCTGCTCGTCGACCAATAATCCTCACCTCCAAGAAGAAAGGTAAATTCGAACCTAAGTGGGAAGGACCGTTTGTGATAGATACAGTCTATTCAAACGGTGCTTACCGCCTAATTTCTTTAGAGGGCAACAGGCAATTAATGCCAATAAATGAGAAGTTTTTGAAAAAGTACTATCCCTAGTACATTCAGGACAACTCATTTATCGGGAAGTTCCTTGAAGAATATTATACCTAATATTCTAGAGGATAACCCAAATTCATTTTTACCTCCAAACTTCCCTCACTGATCGATTTCAATTGACAGTGAGTTCACAAAAATGTTCTTTCGACCCTCTTGATTCTTTTCATGAACAGGAGGTCCACTCTTAGTTTGGAGTTCCCTTTCGATAAACGAAAGAACTCCATTTCTTTTCTCTTTGGTTCAACCTTTTCATGGTTATAACCGAAGCTGAAATTTCACTTCGATAAACGAAGAACTCATCTTTCGATCAGATAACCAATCCTATAAAAGGTAAATTTATCTAGATCTTCCGGATTCTCGGAGTGGAAATCCCACTTCTAGTTTCCTTCTTGCACTGGAAATAGAATATAAAATTCTTCCTTTCCAGAAACAAGGAATAGAATATAAAATTCTTCCTTCCTTGTTCGGGGAATAGAATATAAAATTCTTCCTTCCCACACCAACTCCTTTTCCAAAATTTACAAAATTAAGATTCATCTTAGGTATTTTATCCCGAAACCTAAGCAGGGATAAGTCTGCGCCTAACACACGCTGCCGGTTTAGTCTTTTTCCGATTGAAAAAGACACCAGAGTTCGATTCTGGGGTATTTTATCCTGAAACCTAAGTAAGGATAAGTCCGCACCTAACACGCACGGCCGGTTAGTTCTTAACCGTTAAAAAGAACACCCGTCCGTATATTCAATATCGTGGCAGGTTGTTATTAATAACACCGAAATCCATGCCTCACACGCATGGGGAATTTTTTCCTGAATCCTAAGAAAGGATACGTCGACGCCTAACACGCGTCGCCGGTTTGGTCTTTATCCGCAGAAAAAGATACCAGAGTCTGACTCTGGGGACCCTTATCCCGAAGCCTAACTAGGGATAAGTCAACGTCTAATACACGTTGCTGGGTAGCCTATTTCCATAACAATGGCAAAGTCTACATATTCGAAGTTGTAGCATAAAGTCTAGAGGAGTTCATTCCTTTAGCGCAACGTCACATGCGGAACGGATTTAAATAATCCGCATGTAAGCCCGACTCAAACGGTAGTCGGTAAGAGCATCTCAAATCCGTTAAAGGCTGAGGATTTGCCAAAAATCCTAAGTCAACGTCTCATACACGTTGCTGTTTAGTCTTTTCACAAGAGAAAGACGAAGTCTACGTATTCAATATCGTAGCACTAAAAGAGTTAACTCTTTTAGCTTAACGTGACGTGTGGAACGGATTTAGACAATCCGCACGCTAGCCCGACTCAAACGGTAGTCGGTAAAGGCTAATCAAATCCGTTAGAGGCTGGGGGTTGGCCAAAAATCCTAAAGCCAACACCT
>BQKN01040310.1:0-16963 GCA_022839385.1 Asparagus kiusianus | reverse complement strand
GTGGACCTCTCGTTCATGGAACGAATCGAGAGGGGATTTTGTTTGTGATCCTAACTGTTTAAAGGTTTGACCAAGAGAGGATTTTGAGATGATCCTAACTGTCATAAGGTTTGATCACTTAATTTGTGGACCTCTCGTTCATGGAAGGAATCGAGAGGGGATTTTGGTTTTGGTCCTAACTGTTTAAAGGTTTGACCAGGTGGGAATTTGATACGATCCTAACTGTTTAAAGGTTTGATCGTTTAATTTGTGGACCTCTCGTTCATGGAACGAATCGAGAGGGGATTTTGGCTTTGGTCCTAACTGTTTAAAGGTTTGACCAGGTGGGAGATTGATACGATCCTAACTGTTTAAAGATTTGATCGTTCAATTTGTTGACCTCTCGTTCATGGAACGAATCGAGAGGGGATTTTGGCTTTGGTCCTAACTGTTTAAAGGTTTGACCAAAGGAACAATGGGAGTGTGAGTACAAATCATAACGGGAGTGTAGTGTTTCTCATTTTGTTCATAATAATCAGGTTATCCTTAAGAATATTTGACATTCTTCCAGGAACTTCCCGTTACATAAATTATCGACCCCCAGTTTTCTTTGTAAAACTGGGTATAACGAGGAGTACGTCATTATCATTCACATGTTCGGGTTATCCTTAAGAATATAAGATTCTCTAGGAACTACCCGTTACATAAATCATCTACCCCCAGTTTCCTTTGTGAGACTGGGTTGTATTTAGTCGGATGATCGAGAAGCAGTTTATACTCGTATACTCTTTGGAGTGACATGGAGAAGCAGTTTATACTCGTGCATCCAATTGGAGTTAATGTCATCTTTATTTGGCTTGTTTCGCCGTTATGACGCCAGAGTCAATTAAGGCTTGGATCTTGTTCTTGAGTCCAAAGCAAATCTCGGTGGGATGAAGAACCCTTCTGTGGTATGCACAGTAGTTTGGATCTGTGATCATCTTAGCCCCCTCCTGATCTTTGATAGGAGGCAGCTCGATCTTATCGTTAGCAATGAGGTATTTTAAGATGGTTGGAGCTTCATCATCTTCGAAAGAATACTTCTTTTGGAATCTCGGATTGAGAGTTGCATCCCCAGCGATTGTAGATATCGCCGGTTGATTTCTCTCAACTTTCTTTCTTTTAAGAAAGTGTTCAGCTTGTTCGCCCCGTATTTTTAACTCTCTCCAAGTGGTCGAAGATATGACCCCCAGGACTTCCAATACATCGATGGAAAGATTGTTATGGCATGTCTGCAGGATAAACTCCTCTGTGACAGGATCTCTGCAATTCATTGCCTTGTTACGGAAGCGTTTGATAAAATTATCGACCAACTCTCCGTCATTTTGCTTTTCATCCAAAAGGGTTCCAATTGACACTTCGGTATCATCATCGAAGAAATTGCTGAGGAACAAACTTTCCATGTCATCCCAGCAGTTGATGCTCCCTGGTTTGAGACGTCGATACCAATCGAAGGCGGGTCCACGAAGGGTGCCAACGAATGATCGGACCATTAAAGCCTCGTTTCCAGATATCATGCCCAAATGAGACTTGAAATAGATCAAGTGCTGAGTAGGCGAGCTCTTTCCTTCAAATGGTGTGAAGTTAATTAGATTGAATTTTGTTGGGTATGGAATTGAATCCCATTCTCTTGGATAGGGACATGGAATACCCGACTTCTTCACCTCTTGAGCCGTCATCAAAGTATTGACTTTGTTTTCAAGCTCCTTCATTCTCTCATCATCATCTTCATTCGAAGGACATTGAGGAGAATGAGCTTGATCACCCCCTGTAAGAGGTGCTATCGAACCACCCCCAATGTTATTACTGGGAGAGTCCGTTAAATCACCCCCAGCGTTATTGCCATTGGGAGGTGTATCAGCCAAGATGACTTCATCCACTTCTGGATCACTGTCGTCTATGACATTCTGAGCACGACGGCTGGACTCGGCTTGTTGGCTGAACTCAAGAGTTTGAGGCCGTTGAGCTAAAAGTTCTTTCATTTGCTGGATAGCCGACTCCATCTCTGTCTTCATTTCAACTCTAATTTCTTCACGCTGTTTGGCTAGAGCTTCTTGAAGTATTTGAGCGAACTGATCAGTAGTGATTGTGAACACTTCTCTGATTTGCCCCGTGCTAGATATTGTATCATCCGAAGCAATTGCAGAAAAAGTGTCTGAGAGCTCATCCTCTGATGACATTCCTTCATGCATTCTCTTGACTTTTCTTCCCAGGGAAAAGTCAGGATTTGAATGTCGCGTAGATTTTTCTTTATCAGCCATGTTGATGGTGACTTCAGGGAATTCATCCTCTTGAACAACAAGCTTTTTACAGAAATGTCTCGGTCTGGGCCTTGACATTTTGGTGAGAAATCTCTGGAACATTGAGACTCTTTGCGGGATGACTTCTCGTTTGGAGTAGTCATCTTTTCCAATTTGATAGTACGATTTATCGGTATGATTCCCGAAAAATCCTATCGTCTTTTGGTATGACCTCCCAGGTATAACAATGTCTTTTTGCAAACACGTCTTCTTCTGGGAGTGTAGAACCTTGTTGGCATTCTCATGACAATTTATTGTTGCCTTTGAATGATCCAAGGTTATGTCAGGAGTCACACGTTTAGAACCACCCCCTTGAGGGTGCGGAGTTTTAACGGGCTCCTGAGTTTTATTACAAGTCTCCAAGCGGGTGGAAATTAGAATTTTCCTATTCTGGAGTTGTTTTGACCTGATCGGAGGATATTTACGACCCCTAGTGTAAGAATCTATTTGGGGTTCATTCACCGGACCCAAGCGTTCTTTGACTGGAACTTTGCCTCGATCTTCGAGACCATCTGCCATTATAATTTTGGATTTCGACAGGTTAAGACTGACCCAGGGTTTCACTGGTGACATAACGGATGTTAACACAGTAGACGGACCCGGAACGAACGTTGATGTAGCCGGGGGAGTACTCTTGTGAAATTTCTTTTGGCCGCGACAGTGATTGGTGTCACGGTTGAATAGTGTGCCGCGGCAGTGGGGGCTGTCGCGGTTGAAGGAGCCGCCGCGACAGTATAAGCTGTCACGGTTGAAGGAAGCACCGCGGTAGTGAAGACTGCCACGGTCAAAGGTTGTGTTCTGCAGATCCAATGTTCGTACGAGTTTGGATTTGGGGATCCATACTTTGCTAGTTTTTGGTGATTTTTTAGACACCATTCCCTCCTTCTCTTCTTGTCTTTGTTGCAAAGGAGCACGGGCATGAGCGGCATTTGCACGGTGCTTTCGTATACGTTCTTTGAGAGTTGAACGAACCCTTTTGACAAGAGTCCATTCATCCGTCGTTAGTTTAACAGAGACATGAGTAATTGTTTGTTGAGACAACTGAACCACTCGATGCCTCCTCGACTCTAGGTCCGCATGATAACGAACCCCGTCGGTTTGTTCCAAGGCCTTAGCCATTTGGAAAGCGCGGCGTTGACGCTGTCTCTGACGAGCTCTTTTTGTCAGTGCCGGCAAATTTCGATTGAATGATTCCTCAATTGAGGAGAAATCACCGTGAGCAGAGCTTCCGGCTTTGAGGGTCGCCAGGATAATGTTGCGAGGGGAGGCCTCGACAACAATTGGGTGAGAGTCTTCACATTTAACCTTCTTTGGTGTGTGAGCCTTCTTCAATGATGAGATCCTCTTGTAGTTACGAGACAATGAAGATCTTGAAGAGGACGATGAGAGATATTCCTCAAACTTGGTTTGGTCAAACTCGTACTCGACCGTGGATTCAACTAGAATCTTGATCGGCTGCGACACGACGGTCTCGGCAGCGAGACCGTTGTCTCCCACTGTGGTCGCCAGTTTGTTTTCGTCAAAAGTTGGTTTCGCTGTGGAATTCATTATATCTTCGGTCGATTATAACAAATTCAAAAGAAATAGCCTTTTTATAAGACTTCTTTTACACAACAAAAGAAAAATTACAACTTTTTAGAAACAAACGCAGGATCGTTGTTTGGATCGCTGCTTGCGTGGGATCTTTGCCTGTGCCGGGGGTGCGTTAGCCCGTGGACCACCGATTCACAGATTCTGATTGAATCGTGAAGGTTTTGGGGATTCTTCCTTCGTTTCTCGAAGTAAGAATTTGAAGCGAATATCTTATCGATGTAAGATATTCACTCTTCTAAAGATCAAGTCAGAGCTTAGATCTCTAGGAATCGCCAAAAGCTTCTTGAGGATGTTTGTGAAGAACGAAGACTCTCTCACTTGCTCAAATTCACCAAAAGCTTAAGTCTCTCTGCCCCAATCTGCTCTCTGGTCAGCCTTGGATCGTACTTGTGCCAACCTCCTAAAAAAAATCAATCTCGGGGGGTATTTATAGCCCCGGGACAAAACTGTCTTCCGAGACAGTGTTTGCTGTCTCGCCCGGTGAGACAGTAAAACAGTGTCTCGGAAATCTTTAACTGCCTGATAGTTTCTTGTAACTGCCTTCCCATGTTTTGAAACTCCGTTATTCTGGCAGTTATCAACGTGATTCTCGCCCACGACGTTCCCCACGTTCTTGAACAGTTAGTGGCCACGTGTCGGCAGTTTTACAAAGCGGTTTTGACCTTCTGAGAGCTGTCTCGCCTGCGAGACAGTAAATGCTGTCTCGCATGGCGAGATAGTAAATACTGTCTCGTGTGGGCGAGACAGTAAAGACTGTCTCGCGTGGGCGAGACAGTAAAAGACTGTCTCGCACAGGCGAGACAGTAAACACTGTCTCGCGTGTGCGAGACAGTAAAGTCTGTCTCGCGCGGCGAGACAGTCCATACTTGTGCTCTTTCTTGACATTTTGGATGACTTCCTTCTGAGCTGTGTTTGGATACCTTTCAGCATTTTTTGACGCCTACAGCGATCATTATGAGAGTTCGGGTATTTTTTTAATCATTCTTTAATGATATATTTTCATTGCTATGATATATTTGTCCTGATTTATTCAAGCATAGAGGGTCATTCATAATGTAGATAACTTCATGTGGATATTCGACTTAATGTGATATAGTGGATAACTATGAATTTCTGATATTGTTCTTTTTGAGTTGCCTAATGGCAGGAATTACCAACTCTTTTAGGATTCCCTACCTTGATCCATTTCCACTATACTTAATTTGTTTTCTTTAATCCTGAAATCCTAGATGATGGTTGTATACTCGGTTGGAGGATTCAATTTGTGTTTATTATTTTTTCCCTCTCATAAACTGGTTCCATTATTTATTTGCTTGTGGACCTCTAGCTGTTTCCTTTGTGGATTATGAACCTTTTGCAAAACTTTTGTTGTTTTGTCGTCATCTCTTATAAAACTTATCAGTGACGTTAAGAGAAGTGTGGAACATATTATTGCTTTGATAGATTGTTTATTGGAAAACTATGACATTTTTCGGTATTTTGATAATCACAGAGAACGAATCAAATCATGTTGGGAGCTCAGATACATGAACATGTAAAAAGTTCTTGGTGTTTTACTTGTACTTTTCTTCTCTGTATTCTTCCTATTCCCTCTGGAGTACTGTAGAGAAACAAAACAGAAATGCTATTTATTGTCTCACAATTTACAATTATAAGTATATTTTACTGTTTCTGTCTTGTCTATGTTTTTCCCCCAACTTTGCAATTCCTTTTTTATGAGTTCCTGCAAGCAAGATCATCGATGAAGTATATGTTTGTGACAAACTTTCTGATTAGTGATTGAATTTGGGCCTGATTACCAATCTAAGCCGTCTTTGTCGGTAATTATATATGTGTCTATATTTCTTTGATGATGATTAGCATAATTCTGATAGTATTTATATGTGTCTATATTTCTTTGATGATGATTAGCATAATGACATACAAATGCTAGTATTAATATGTGTCTATATTTCCAACTACCTTCAAATGCACAATAACATACAGTTTAACAAAGCCTATCAGAAGAGTTGACAACAGATGATTATTTAGAATGACAATGACATACAGTTTAACAAAGCATACATATATATCATATTAATGGTTTACAAAAAACTCCTAATGTCACTTCCAAGCTTTCAAGCACTGAACAAAAGCATACATATATATCATATTAATGCTTATATGTATATTCATGCTTAACTGTACTTGTAGCAAAGATTTGATGCCAGGGACTATGAGAACGACCTAGTCATCCAAGATTCCATAAAGAAAAAGTGTCAGAGTATATATAGAAATTGGAAGCATGAGTTGCACGCCTATTATCTTGGATTAATAAAGAAGGGAGTACATGATCCCAAGAACCATCCACCGAAGCGTGTGGATCCCAATGATTGGGTATCGATGATCGATGTGTGGCAAACTGAAGAATGGAAAGTACAGATCTCAAATCACTTTATTAAATTGTCATGTTAATTTTGGAATCCTGTTGTTATATATTTTAATAACATATTTTATATTGATCATTAGACAAAATCTGATAAAGCGAAGGTGAGTCGATCAAAGTTGCCCTACAATCATATATCTGGTTCCCGATCATTTGCAGCAGCGATGTCACTAATTGTAAGTTTTTCTTTATAAGTTTTTACTTTTTAAATAGACTATAAATAGTTATTAACAACCTTAATGATAAATTTATACAATTACAGAAATAAAAAAATGATGGGCAAGCTCCCTCTTTTCCGGAATTTTATAAGGAAACCCACTACCAAAAAACAAGGAAAGTATGGGTAAACGAGAAAGCACAAGGTACCTATGTACGTATGTCCAATTTACTTTTGTTAAATCAATCTATACAAAAAACTTATATCTATTCATTAATAATATGGGTCTTACATCTTTAAAAATGACAGGAGCGATTAGTCAACAAGACTATCGAACAATCTCAGCCCGAAGTTACATCCCCTATGAATGAGTTTGAGATCTCCATTGAGGTACTTGGAAGGAGGCCAGGTTACCTGAAGGGGTATGGGATCCACCTTCGAGGGAATTCATCTACTAATTCTATTGCAAAGTTAGCTGAGCGAGATGTAGAGGTCGTGGCTTTAAAGGAGACAGTAGCTATGCAAGCTGAGCAGATGAATGCACAAGCTGAGCAGATAGCCTCACAAGCCGAGCAAATTGCCTCACAAGCCGAGCAGATGAATGCACAAGCTGAGCAGATGAACGCACAAGCCCAGAAGACTGCTGATCTTGAGGCTTTAGTGCATCAGCTATTTGCACGTAGCCAGCCTGCAGCGAGCGGTGGTAGTAGAGATTTCTCATTGAGATGAGGTCAGACTAGCATTTAATTTTTCATTATTAGACTTATTTATGGTTTCTAGACATACACTATTAAATTCAATGCTAGGAATTTAAAATTTAAACGTCAACTATTTGTTATGAGTAAACCATGTGGAATGATATGTATTTGTTTGTAACCAATCAAGTTTTATGAATAATTCCACTAAATATTTTCTGCTTTGAAATGGGATGAATTGTGTTTGCTTAAATTTGAAAACACATTTCAATGTCACTAAGAAACTAATGAAACTAAACTTAGTAAAGCTAACGGGATTATAAAATAGAGAGAATTGAGATGAATTGTGTTTGCATAAATTTGAGAGAAGTGCGTTCTGTTGATCCTCACTTCTTGCGGTGGTCATAGGACACTCAGGCACTAAAAATGCTAGAACGCTATGACACCAACATATTGAATGCATATGACTTGATTTGGACTGTGACAACAATGTAGATAGATAAGAGACACACCGAACCTTTAATTTTCTTAGCAAATGCATTTGGCCTTCAAATAATACCCTACCAGCTTCAAACTTCCATTGATACGAATCAGTACACAACAATAATTCTTTTTCCATGAACATGGTGATCAATAAATGCTTCCATGAGATAAATCAAATAATCGACGTTCTGATACGCAAAACTTCAAATTTCAGTGAAGCTTATTTCTCCAGCCTTATATTTACCATGTGTTCAAAATATACGAAAATATTGTTTCCAGCGAGCGACGAAAATGCTATTTAGTGGAATTATTCACATATCAGACACTATAATGATAATGAAAGTTGAGAGATAAATTACAAAGAAAATCATTACTGGAAACCTTGACAGGTTGTTTAATGAGGGGGGTCATGTGGGGATGGGATCATTGGTGTCAGTTTGAAGAAACCTTGACAGTTCAAAAGTGAAGTTTTTATTTAATTTTCTGACTGGATGCTGTGTTGGGATTCCTCAACACCTGATCCTTAACTTATTTTCCAATTAACCCCTTTATCAACCGTAATTGTCAGGTAGGGCTGTAAATTAAATTTACAGCATGTACGTAGCATTGGAGGACTCGGAGGAGTATAATATTCAAGAGTTTCAGAACACTGCATGCTAAGGTTCAGAACACTGCACGCTAAGGTTTGCTATTAAATAGAGTCATGCATCTCTCTATCTCAAATCCACTGATTACAGTCTAAAAATTTAGGATGAATAATGGAAATCTAGTCAATTACAAGGATTTAAGATGTGTACTGTCTGAAGCCAAAGAGATCAGTCTCATGAGAAGGAAGATTGAGTCATGAAAATTTTGAGTTTTCAATTGGACTAATTAATTATCTCATCCAAACAATCATAGTTGATTCTACTTTGATGGGATTTGATGTATCAATTTATTTCATGTATTATCTACTCCTGCCTCATTTGCATAACTTAAACTTTTTACTCTCTTTTGAAATTCTTATAGGGATGAAGATCTTCTTTGCCATGGACTTGCATTAAATGATGATTTGCAGCATGTCCAAAACGATGCTCTTAATGCAGGTGTTGTTTTTCGTATGCAGAAAACAAAGTCTCTTCAGGCACTTAATGCAGATATTCCTCCTCTTCATGGATAAGCACTCTGCAAGTCCTATTGCTCAAGGATTCGGGAGGCTTGTCAATCTTTGACGCCATTGGTACCTTCTGTCATCAACTATTTGTAATTAATGATACAAATTTGAGATTGTTGTTTCTAGTTTTCTTGATGTAATTTGTTTTTGAGAGACTTTATGTACTTGGGTATGTAAGAGGAAGTTTGTAAATTAACGCTTTTAGCGCTCAAGGGGAAATGGAAAAATAGACTTTTATGTTGATTTGAATGGGAGCAATTTTTTTGTGGATGTTCAGATTCAGTGTAGGCTTGTATTTGACAGAAAATATATTATTTTTGGCGATGCAAATTAGTGTCGATAAGTGTCAGTAAAAGTAACACTTTTGTCGATGCTATATTTCGTCGCTAAATGTAACACTTTTGCCGACGAGATATTTTGTCACCAAAAGTAATATCTTTTAGCGACGCAATATTGCGTCGCCAAAGATGTAGTTTTTAGCGACGCTCTATTCTGCGTCGCTAAAAGCTACACTTTTGCTGACACAATCATGCGTCGCCAAAGATAAGCTTTTTAGCGACGCTACATTCTACGTCGGCAAAAGTATATTTTTGCCGACGCATTGTCCTTTGCCGACGTTAAGTACGTCGGCAAAAGTGCAATATTTCCTGACGCTACCTCACATATGGAAAAAATACTACATGATTTTGCCGATGCAAAATGTTATGCGTCGCTAAAAGTTGTACTTTTCCCGACGCATCAAGCGTCGCCAAAAGTGTTGACTTTTGCCGACGTAGTGAGTTTGCATCGCCAAATATTTTCCTTATGCACTTTTGGTGACGCGTTAGCGACGTTGCATTTTGCGTCGGGAAAGATTTTTCCCGACATTTTTTAAACATTTACCGACGTTTTTCTTTTGTCGGCAATGATGTATTTTGTTGTAGTGTTTGTGAAAACTCGTTGTTTTCCAAAAACTCAAAAATACATGTTTGTATGAACACTTTATTTGACATATGACTTAAACTAAGTTATAAAAACACTGTGAACTGATTTATGGACTATATATAAGATGTATACAAAGATTATTTTGTCCATAAGTCAATAATACAAAGATTGCTTAAAAATACCCAAATTGTGATGAAAGTAAGAATTGTGTATGTGTATATAGTTGAGCTTAAAAGTATTGAAACATAAAATACACACCTACACTATTATACCATATATATTGCAAATAAAGCTCGATCGTGGATCTTGAATTAATTTGTATTTGCTCCATTTACAATATAGCTCTTGAATCATTCAACCTGGGTTAATCAATCAAAACCAAACACTAGAAAAACGTTATAAATTGTTTATTAAATCATCAAAACAACATTACAAAATTAGGCTCACCATATGATTTCTAACAATCTCCCCTTTTTTGATGATGACAAAAAATTTCTCAATATATTCATAAAGTCATATAAACCATAATATAAACAACATATACTCACAGATTTCTCCCCCCTCCCCTCTTTGGCAACATAAAAATTAGGAACGTAATAGAATGAGAGCTAACCCCCTACTTATAAGCATGGGTGAGTATATAGAGAAATAGGGATTGCTCCCTTTATTTAAAAGCCGAAAAGAGACTCAAACATATGATTATACATTTGCCACACAAGATATATATGCATGAAGGCTATGTGAGCAAAAAAATATAAAGCACCAACCACATAATAATGCAAGCTGAAGAGCAAAAATATACCAAAATAATTTACAATGAGGTCATACATTGTCCTTATCCTAATAACATAAACCAAAGTACATAAATCATTCAAAGCATTAAATATCAAGTTTAGGTACATAGTTTTAAGTTAACAAAGCTGAATCAAGCTCTCAGAACTCGTCAGAATCACCATCAGAACCCGAAGGAGAAGAAAGCATGTCCAATATCTGATGTTAAAGCCTCATGATCTCTTTAACATTAAATTCAAATATCGCCATTCTATCCTCCATGCTATCCAACCACAGACCAACGTTAGTAGGATTAGTAGAAGGAGCACGAGAAGAACGAGGACGAGCCCTAGAACTGGAAGGATGAGAAGAGAAAGTGCCACATGAAGGAGTTAAGGTGACCTGAGGATGGGCAATGTGGGATTCTAAGAGACCCATCCTAATAAGAGTGATACGATCAAAGAACTCAAGGCAAGGGCCAATACAAGGTTCATCAGAAAGATCGACTCTAAAGTAGGTGAAGATCTGGGTAATAATGAAGCCAAAAGAAAGGAATTTTGAGTAAGAGCTCGACATTATATTAAAGAAAACTTTTGCTTAACTTTCAACTTAGCAAAGATAGAATAAACAACTGTCACTTTATTAGGAGAGAAATGATCATAGCTACCAGTTTAGGAATAAGATTATAGCCTATGATTCTAGAAACCAATTTAGCAGTAGGGTTGATGGAATTGTGAGACATGGGATAATCTTTATCAGGTTGAAAAATAGGGAATTAACTGATGGATCATTGAGCTCGACCTCATGAAGAAGAACGTTGCCAGCGGGAATTTTAAGAATCCCGACTAATTCTTTAGTTGAGAAAATAATTTTTCGATTTTTCACACTGGTACGAATAGGTGGGGTACTATCAACAACTTCTAAGAGTGATAAATTAGTATAGAAAAGATAAATAAGCTCAAGATAGTGTGGAACTTTGTTATGATGAGACAAAATATCGTGTAACCCCACATCATTAAAAAGAGTGTGAATCTGAAAATAAGATAGTTCCTCAAAGTTAACCAATCTACCAAAAAACTACTTATCAAGTAGGGTGACATTTCAAATGTATTTTTTATAAGGAACGGGTTCAGGAAAATTACCCCTAGAAAACACGTTATAAATTGTTTGTTAAATCATCAAAACAAGATTAGAGAATTAGGTTCACCACATGAGTTCTAACAGTTTATAATCATTATTGAAATTTTTAAGATGTACTTTCGTATTTTAAAGGGGTGTATTTGTAATTTTAGAGTTTTTGGGGGTTTGTTTGTAGTTTTATAACGTTTTGTGTATTATGTATAATTTTCTCAATGTTTATTTGTAATTTTCTAACTTAAAGGATCTATTTACAATTTTTTGACTTTTAGGAGGCTATTTGTAATTTTATATTTTTAGGATACTATTTATAATTTTTTAGTTTTTATGGAGTTCGTCATAATTTTCATATTTTTTAAGGTCTAAAGTTTAAAAGGGATTTTGGTAAATTTTAGAGTTTTAAGACGTTTTTGTGTATTTTATGAATTTTTTGGGGACACTTATAATTTATAATGTTAAGAGTTATTTTTTAATTTGTAGATTTTTCACAGGTTTTTACAATTTTTAAAAACCCTCAAAATTAATATATGGATAAATTTCACTTAAACCCAATAAGTTTAGAATTTGGAACTGAATCTCTAATATATTTAAAATTCTCGTTAAACCCTCAATAACATTCAACACAAAACCCTCAAATTTAACATTATTAGTTCATGTGCAGTCAAGTGATCAAAATACACTGTAATAAATCCCATAAGTTTTATATTTTTTCATTTAATCACTAATAATTTGTGGCAATAAATCCCTGAAAAATAAAAATGTTAATAAATTTCATATTTTTTATAGGTTCATTTGTGATTTTAAGAATTTTCAAGAGGTTGATTGTAAACTTTAGATTTTAAAGGGATTTATTTCTAATTTTTATTAGAGGAAGGGATGGGGGGTTGGGTTGTTTGTACTTTTTATACCTTTTGGATTTTTTAAACATTTTTAGAGTTTCTTTGTAATTTTCTCATTTAAAGTTTATGCCTTTTTTTCAAATTTTTATAGGGGTTTTGCAACTTCTAATTATCAGGGCCTATTTGACATCTTTATTTTATGCGATTTTTTTTGTAATTTTCATATGTTTTATCTGTCTAATTGAATGTTTAAATGTTTAAGGGGTTGTTCGTAATTTTTAAATTTTAAAGTGTGTTGTTTGTAGTTTTTGGATTTTTTGTGGAGTTAGGAGCTTTTTTGGGGCCATTTATAACTTTAAAATTTTAAGATTCTTTTTCCTTTAATTTTTAGATTTATAATGGTTTTTTACAATTAGGAGGCTCTATTTTTTTGATTTTTATTATTTTTTCAAAGGTTTATTTCTAGTGTCCTTTTTGTTAGTGGGCATTTTGTAATTTTTAGGAATTTAAATGGGCTTGTTTTTGCAAATGCCAAATTTTTACGTGTTGTTTATAGTTTGACATTTTTAGGTAGCTATTTTTAAGTTTTGATTAAAGGGGGTTATTTTCAATTTTAATTTTTTTAGGGTGATGTTAGTCATTTTTAATTTTTTGGATTTTTGTAATTTGCATATTTTCTATGTGTTTGATAAATTTTTTTAAATATTAAGGGGTTTTTTGTAATTTTTAAATTTTAAAAAGTGTTGTTTGCTTATTTGGATTTTTTTAAAAGAGGTTTCTTATAATTTAAGATTTGTTCGTGGGTCATTTATAATTTTAGAATCTCAAAATTGTTGTTTTTAATTTTTAGATTTTATAGGGATTTTTTCACAATTTCAAAAATTTTAGGGGCTATTTTTTTATATTTTTTTCAAGGGTTTATTTGTAGTATCCTTATTTGCCAGCAGGTTTTCTATTAATTTTTTAAGAATTAAAAGGAGGGTTTAATGGCTTTCAATTTTTTTGCTTGATATTTGTAATTTTAGATTTTCTAGAAAGCTATTTGTAATTTTTCATATCTATAGGTTTGTTTGAAAATTCATGGATTAACTTGCAAATAAGAATGATTTGAGGGGTGTATACTGTCCTTGAGTGTTACTTTAATGGTTAGAAGTTTCAACTATGGATATAATTTTAATTTAATAAGAATTATTAGAAAGATAGAATTACTTGGACATGTGTCATCTTCTAATAGGATAGAGAATTTGTTTAGTGTTTGATCTCTTTTCATATTAAATTTTGGTTAAAGTTTTTACCTTTAAAATATTTGCATAATGTTATTAATAACTATAAGATGAGATTATAATATCAAAAAAGATTAAGGGTAATATTGACCATGAAAAGTTTTTCCCAAACTCATACTATTATAAAAAGGAAGAATAGTAAGCATTAGAAAATTATTGGAGAAAAGAGAAAATAAAGTTTAAAAAGAAGTTAGTTTTGTTGAAAATATCTTTTCCTCTATCCATCTCTGCAATTAAAATACATAGGCATTTGCAGACATCAGATCACTAGTAGAAAATTACAAATCACAGACGGAATATCCTAGACGAAAACTTTTCCGTCTAGGATGGATTATTATAGATGGAAATTTTACGTCTAGAATATTCTATTTAGAATGTAATATTCTAGATGAAAAATTCCGTCTACAATAGTGTTGTAGACGATTTTTTTTTTGAGATCTGACAAGAATCCTAAACGGAAATTTCCATCTGGGATACATCCTAGACGAAAATATTTGTCTAGGATTCTCGTCAAATCTCAATTAAAACAGGCTGGCTCTTTTTCCTAGTTTAATTAGCCACCCAAAAATTCCCGCTGCCCACGAAATTTCCCGCCGTCACCACCTCTCTGTTGGCTATCTCCCTCCTTGTTGGTCGTCGCCGCCGCCGACGTCCCCTCTGTTTCGAGATCATCGACGCCACCTCTCCTTGGAGATCGCCGACGCCCCCTCTCCTTCGAGATGGCCGACGGCATCGCTCCTTCCCGTTGCCCACGAAATTTCCCGCCGTCGCCGCCTCCCTGTTGGCCGTCACCGCCTCCCTGTTGGCCGTCGCCCTCCTTGTTAGCCGTCGACGCCACCTCTGTTTCAAGATCACTGACACCCCCTCTCCTTGGAGATCGCCGACGCCCCCTCTCCTTAGAGATCACCGACGTACGGCATCGCTCCTTCCCGTTCCCCCAAATCAAGTCGCCTATTCACGCCGCCGCTGTCATGTAAGTACTCCGGTCCTCCTACTCTAAACCCTAACCCTAATTTCCCCTTCCTCAAAACTCTAACCCTAATTTTAATTTTTGATATTAGTTTCCCTCCCTTTTATAACAAATTATCTGCTGGGAACTCCCCTTACTCTAGCCGATAAGTTAAGGTAATTTCTGCAATTTTTTGGTTAACTTTTTTATACAGTTTGTGATAATTTTTTTTTAGACAAAAAATTGTTTATACAAATATTGTGATATTGTGATATCTGCTGGGAACTCATTATTGCATGTAGTACGTAGCTCGCATCCAGTAAAAATAAAATTCAAATAACTCAAGATTAATTATGAACATGGCTATGGTTCCCTTTAAAAAAATGAAAAATCAATAGGAGATAATCTAAGGTTTGAACTGTCAATATGAGCTATGTAATATGTTAATAGACGAGCATAAAACTTATGTGGCAGGGCACATTATTTGCTAAAAATAACCACTTGATCAAGAAAAGCCTACTTTATTATTATTATTATTATTATTATTATTATTATTATTATTATTATTATCATCAAAGACTATCAACAATTTTGTCTGTAGACTGGAATTAGTCACAGTAACCAATTCTCACGTGCAATGCGTGTGAGGCCGGCAGAGCCAGAGTGAAACATGCTAATGCTCCAATCTCCTCTTTATTTATAAATTTTGTCCAAAACAAAAACAGAAAATTAATCAAAAAATATGTAAACATTAGCCTAATAAATATTAACTAGATGGTAGAAAAACAAAACACAGAAAAAAGAACACATACTCCTTTGGGTTTTTAAATATTTTTGTTAGTATTACACATGACAATCAAGTTAAAAGTAAAATAAATAAAACGTCTATGTTTATAAGATAAGGCATAACTCATTTTCACTCTTCACTCAAATGTCACATAATATAAAGAACTATGAAAGCCAGAATCAAAATGAAAACATGGATCAACCAATTTTCTTAATTTCTGCTCAAAGATCTATTCTCTTCTAATTCAGCCTTCTTCAGCTTTGCTAGATAGAATGTAGGCAATGACAAGGCTTACAGGTTATGGTGTGACAAATGGTCTAGTCCCAACTCACTGTGCAGCCTCTTTCCGAAGGCTTTTACTCTTGCTTTCTCCAATGGTAGTAGCATCAAATCTCAGGGTCTTCACTCAAATCAAGGTTGGCAATGGCATCCCATTCTCAGAAGATGTACTAATCCTAGAATGCATAGAGAAGTCCAGGATCTCCTCTCCTTCATTGATCCTTTTTCTTGTGGAACTACCTCTTCTCAGGATACTCTATGGTGGCCTCTTCATCCATCAGGAATATTCTCAGTAAAATCTTTCTACTCAGTTCTAATTTCTGGAGGATGTAAATCAAGATTCTTTAAATTCATTTGGAAATCTCCTATCCTTCTGAAAGTAAAAGTCTTCTTCTGGCTTGTCAGCAAACAAAAACTCAATACCAGGGCCAACCTAGTCTCAAAGGGATGGAATGGTGAACTGAGGTGTCCGTTTTGCAATTCAGATGTGGAGACTCAGGACCACTTATTCATCTCTTGTCCTTTTGCATCATCTATCTGGTCCACCCTCTTCCCAAGTATCAGTGTTGTCGCTTAGCCCCTTTCCATGAAGGACTTGATCCTCCTCAATGACTCTTCAGTTTTCAACAGTAATATTACATGTATTTGGAAAATTGTGCTTCCATGCTGTTGTTGGTGGATTTGGTACAGTCGTAACTTCCTCATTTTTAGAGATATCCAGCATAACTCTGACCTTATTGCAGCTAATGTGGCTAGATATACTCTCCTTTGGGCAGGTGCTCATGATGATAGGTTGGCTAAAAGGATCCGTAGGGCAGCTATCAAGCTGCAGTTTGAAGAAATAGCGAAGAAGAAAGCAGCAGTGGAAGTGGGAGACAACTTCTTTGCAGACTAGCTCTTGCGTTGGTTGGTTCTCCTTTTGGTTTTTTCTTTTTGGGTTGATATTTTGAGAATTGACATCCTCTTCAAACTCTCTTAGTCTCTTACCTTTTTTCCGTAGCTTTCTTAGTTCAACGGTGTTGTGATTCCTTTTGTAACTACTAGTATAGGCTGGTTATGTTTAATTTTTTTGCTATTCTTTCTTTTCTTCTTTTGGTGTGCCTTCTCCTTCCGTGGAAAGGGTTGTATATTCTCTGTTAGTTTTTTTAGAATAAATAAATATATATATAT
>BQKN01040308.1:0-17138 GCA_022839385.1 Asparagus kiusianus | reverse complement strand
AATGAAAACAGCAACTTTTACCGGAAACAAGCTGGCGACCACAGTGGGAGCCGCCGACCTCGCTGCCGAGATCGGAGTGACGCAACCGGCCTTCAAGATCCGGGTGAATGAAGAGATCGAATACGAGTTCGATCAGAAGAAGTTCGAAGAGTACCTCTCCTCCTCCTCCTCCAGATCCGCCTCTCCGCAACGGCGTAGAAAGAACTCATCTCCCAAAAGGGCTCGCGGGATCTCCAACTCCTCAATCCGAGACTCCGCCATCGCTGCCACTACGCCCGTACCACGCAACGGCCCCGCGTCGATCAGCGTGGTTAAGGCTGTAGATCCGGCCCTCACAACCGCCACAAAGGCGATAGGTGATGCTGCTCCAACTCTATCAAAGAGAGCGCTTCAAAGACGTCGCCAACGTCTCGCTCAACAGCTCGCCAAGGCCAAGGAGTCAAAGGATGGAGTGCGCTATGCAGAGGACTTGAAGTCGAGGCAGCGACAAGAGTAGCGGCAGGTAATCAACTTCCCCTCCAAATCAGGAGCGAATGAGTGGATCCGCGTCAAGAGGAACCGATCCACGCTCGAGGAGCGAATCAAGAAGTGTCGTGCTCTACTTGCACATGCCCGGCTCCTCCTAAAGAAGGCGGAAGAAATGCAGCAAGAAACGGTGGTCAAAACACCGTCTACAAACAAGCTGGTGTGGGTTCCTAAATCGACACCAACACTTCCAGCAAAGAAGGGCAAGATTATCGCCCAGAGTTCAACCAAATCAGAGCATACTCCTCCTGTACTGGCACCCTCAACAGGGCCAGGTAAAAAAGGGGATCATTCAAGATCCCAGGTTCCTTTGACAAGTCGCCTCGGTCCCTTACCGGAGAACCGAGGCAGAATACCCGTCAAAGAACGGCTGGGACCATTGAAAGGTCCCCAAGTTAAAAACCAGGCTGGGGGTGGAATCAATCCCCCCAAGAATATTGACAAAGGGAAAGCCCCTATTACCGACCGCACTGAATTGCGAGTCGAGCTGAAAGAGCCCGTTCGATTTCTACGCTCTCAAAAGCGTAAAATTGAACGGGCCACTCTTGAAAAATCTAACCAATTTTTGCATTCCCAAAAGGAAACACACTCGTCTGAGGATGAGCGTGTTATACCGAGGGACATCCACCAGCACTCCGTGGGTTGCTCCAGCTATCAAGCTGATGAGCTGTACTACAGGGCTGGGGGTGTGGAAAAATCTCGAAAGAGGTACATGCAGGATATGGAGTCCCACTGCCCATGTGCCAACATTATCAAGGCAGTGCTGTCCGAATGTTGCTGTGCTCAAACCCCAACAAGAATCTCGGTGTTCGAGAGACTCTCCAAGCCGAAGCGTTTCCACAAGAAGAAATCGCTCCGCCGAGAGGATGAATACTCGAAAGTGTCAGTCAACATGACCGGCAGAGGGGGATCAACACCACATCTCAACTTGGATCAGCTTGCCGAGGCATCCCGATGCATGACGTGGTTACGGTCGGGAACCATCAAGCGAAAGAATTACCCAAGAGTACATAAGGGACTTTCCCTAGAAGAAGAGGAATCCGATGCTGATTCTGATACCTGCTCCGCCGTCGCATCCGATGACACGGCTTCAAGTGCAGGCCAACCTTATGAATCGCTCATGATCAGCGCCGAACAAGTGTCGAAGATACTTGAAGAAGCCCTGGCCAAACAAAAGGAGAGCTTCAAATTTGAAATGGAGATGGCCATGCAGCGGATGAGGGAGATGCACGATCAACAGATCGCGGCGATGACGGTTCACCAAGGAGAACCGAGCCAACGCAATCCAGAGGAGCATGAGCGGGAAGCGGATAATGTCAACATCCCTCCTGTCAACACCAGCACTGGGGGTGGTCCCGCAGAGGATAATGCAAAAGAGGACCACGCCCCCTCTCCCAGAAGCCACTCGAAGACCGAGACGAGTGAGGACAGGAAGATGAAAGACCTGGAGAGCAAGATCAATGCATTGATGAATGCTCAGGAGGTAAAAAGATCCAGTATACCCTGCCCATATCCTAGGGAGTGGGAATCGATCCCATATCCGGCAAAGTTTAATTTAATTAACTTTACGCCGTTTGATGGGAAGGGTTCCCCTACCCAACATTTAATCTATTTCAAGTCTCATTTAGGAATTATTTCCGGAAATGAGCCCCTCATGGTGCGGTCATTCGTCGGCACTCTTCGCGAAGCTGCCTTCGATTGGTACCGCCGTCTCAAGCCTGGGAGTATCAATGGCTGGGATGACATGGAGGACATGTTCCTAACAAACTTCTTTGATGATGACACCGAGGTTTCAATCGGTACGCTGTTCGATGAAAAGCAAAAGAACGGCGAGACGGTTGAAAACTTCGTGAAGAGGTTCCGGAACAAAGCTATGAATTGCAGGGATCCGGTCAGCGAGGATTTCATCCTTGAGACTTGCCACAACAATTTGACGCTCGACATCCTTGAAGCCATGGGAATGGCGCCATCTAAAACTTGGAAGGATTTGAAGATGCGGGGAGAAAGAGCCGAGCGATTCCTCAAGAGGAAAAAGGCAGAGAGGGGACAAATACCCAACAATGCCCCGCAACCAAATTTTACCCCCAAGGGTAAAGGGAAGGCGCATGCAAATGCGGTGGTCGCAAATCAGGTCTTTGAGGTGCAAGCACAGCCGCAACAGCCTCAACAGCCCCAGCAGCCGCAACAGCAGCAACAGAGGGCGCCTCAATAACCCAGATGGCAACAGCAGCCCCAGAAGCAAAAGGTTGGGGAGCCGAGGTTCCCAAAGGTTTACTCGTTCAAAGAAGATGAAATCCCCGGTATCTTCAAGTATTTGGTCGAGAACAACAAAATCAAGCTACCGCCGATTCAGGATCAAGAAGATGCCAAGAGGGTCAACGATCCGAAATACTGCGCATTCCACCGAGCAGTGCACCATCCTACCAAGGTGTGCTACGCTCTCAAGGACAAGATTCAGGCCCTGATCGATGTTGGGGTCATCACTATGAAACAGCCCAAAGAGAAGAAGGTGGGTGCGAACACCGTATCCATTAGCTTTGGATCTGTTCCCTCGAGTTGGTTCCAACACGAGTCAGTGATCAAAGCAGCGGTGAAGACAGTGAACGATGATCCACACCAGCAGCGCCAGAAAGGGCTTGTGCCACACACAGCCCCAAATGGCGAAATCTTGTGGGTTCATCCGGACTTGATCGCAGATGAACAGTGGGCCGGGACCTCTTCCACAAAGAACAAGAAGAAATCGAAGAGGAAGGGCAAATCCTGTTATGGGGCCTCTGCTATACCGGGGGTGGATGATGACAAAATTCCAACCTTCCCACTTTCTGAGGATGAGCAGGAAGCCTTTGCAACTCGAAGTGGGAACGAATATCACTTCAAGTATCCGGATGCTACTGAGCAGTTGGGTACCAAAACCCCACCTTCCAAGACTCTGGCAGAACTAGGGATTGCAGCAATTCCCCCAACGCCAGCAGCCACGGAGAGAATCCCGCAGAAGGATAAGGGAAAAGAGCCCGTACGTTAAGAAGCTCAGAACCCGAGGCCGTCTCGATTCAATAATCCAATTGGACGAGACAAACCGGGGAATGCAAGCTCTCAGCCCCATTTCGACATTATGGCGCAATTGGCCAACATCCCGGCCAGGATAACTCTATACGAGTTGCTGCGGTTGTCGAAGGATACACGGAAGGCACTACAAGAAGCCTTAAGTGATTCCGAAGCCTTCTTGACTCGGATCAAACCATCTTCCGAAGAACCGGAGTCGTCAGCTCAACAATGCAATCTGGCGGCGCATCACTTCCCCTGCATCTCTTTCACCAAAGAAGATATGCAGACAAAGAACTCAAATCATGACAGGCCCTTGTACTTCACCGGGCACATTGGCTCCAGCGTTGTCAACCGGATCCAAGTCGATCCGGGTTCCGCTGTTAGCATCATGCCATTCCGATTGATGCATCATCTCGGAATCCCGACTAGCAAATTAGCGTCCACTGGCACGACGATCTACGGATTCAACACCAGCGGGTCCAAACCCTTGGGGAAGATCCGAATCAAATGCCAGATTGGGGATTTGAAGTCGGAGGTCACATGCTATGTGATTGACGCGGAAACTTCCTATAATTTGCTGTTGGGTCGGCCTTGGATCCACGGTAACCTTATAGTCCCGTCAACACTGCATCAGTGCTTCAAATATGTGGGCACAGATAATGAAGTCAAGACGATGGTCGCGGATAAGCAACCGTTCAAGGGATTGGAGAATTATTTCACCGATTCCCTTTTATACGGCGCTGAATCCGATACTGAACCATCGGCCCAAGGAACGGACAGCGGAGATGAAGCTGATACCGAACCAGGGCTTGATTACGATGGCGGTTTTGTTTTAAACGACATTGTACCCATTGTAATCAATCTTGACGATGATGAATCATCGGAAGATAGTTGTAATTGGCAACTTGCCGAAGAACTATCAATAAACGATGATTTAGAGTACTCGACGGGTCTCGATGATATCACTAACGAACTCTATGCTAACCCTGATTTGTATATGCCTCTTCAATCATTTTGTTTGACGAAGAAGCAGGTACACGACCCTTGCGGAACAACGCTCATCATCCCCGCAGGGATTGGGGGTGGAAAGGAGGTCGTCTATGGCAAAGGGAGAGCATCTCCGATACCCGACCACTTCATGGAAGAGGAAGACGACGATGATAAACCAGCCCGTCATCTATCCAAATACGATGCGAAAGCGCGCAACATGATGGAAAGGCACGGGTATGACTTCAAGATCGGAGAGGGTCTTTTCTTTGGTCGAGGTCCACGGGTTCCACCCCGGATGGCTTATGTACCGAAGGGAAACCCCGATGATTATTATCGCCACAAAAGAGGTCTAGGCTATGTCTCATCAGATGATGAGTGTGGCTGGCAAATCATCGACCAAATTGCTAACAAGACTAGGAAGGGATATTCCTCCGACTCTTCGGGTTGGGATTCCGACGCTAGTCTTGGTGAGGTGTTTAAGAAGTTAATGTCGAATATGGTCACGGTTGATCCAACGACAATAGAAGAAGATGATGAGATGCCGACATGGGAAGACCCGTGGGTTCATCACTTAAACATGCAGTATGGCGACCGGTTCGAGCAGAGAGAGCCTCCTACCGAAGACCCAGTCGTTCAGGTGAATATGGGCACCGAGGAGAATCCAAAGCCAATATTCATCAGCGATAGCCTCTTACCTGAAGAGAAGGAAGAGTTGATCTCTCTTATCCGGGAGTACATCGACGTATTCGCCTGGAATTATGAAGACATGCCAGGTCTCGACCCAAACGTAGCAGTGCATCATCTCAACATCAAGCCGGAGGTCAAACCAGTCAAACAACAACAACGACGGTTTCGTCCGCAAATGATGGAAGCGATCGAAGCTGAAGTCAAAAAGCTCGTCGATTCGGGATTTATCCGAGAGGAGCAACATCCCGAATGGCTTGCCAACATTGTTCCGGTCCTAAAGAAGAACGGGAAGATCCGGATATGCATTGACTTCAGGGACCTCAATGCTGCTTGCCCAAAAGATGATTTTCCTCTCCCCATCACGGATGTTATCATCGACAACACGTGTGGGTTTGAGAGGATGTCATTTATGGATGGTTTCTCTGGTTACAACCAGATAAAGATGCATCCAGATGATGAAAAGCACACCGCATTCCGAACACCTCTTGGCGTATTCTGCTACACAGTCATGCCCTTCGGCTTGAAGAATGCAGGTGCCAAATATCAGCGAGCTATGTCGAAAATCTTTCAGGAACATCTCCGAAAGACCGTTGAGTGCTACGTAGACGATCTGGTCGTGAAAAGTCGTGATAAGAAAGATCACATCAAAGACTTGAAGACCATGTTCGACTTGATGCGGGCCCATCAATTAAAGATGAATCCCACTAAGTCTTTCCTCGGAATGGCTAGTGGTAAATTCTTGGGATTCGTCGTCACCACCAAAGGTATTCATATTGATCCGGATAAAGTAAAGGCGATCAATGAATTGCAACCTCCGAGGAACCTCAAGGAGCTCAGAGGACTGCAAGGGCGATTAGCGTATATTCGTCGGTTTATCTCAAACCTTTCGGGGAAATGCCAACCGTTCTCCAGGCTCACAAAGAAGGGCGTGTCATTCGTATGGGACGAGGCCTGTCAAAGGGCATTCGAGAGTATTAAAGAGTATCTCTCGAAACCTCCCGTACTCGTTGCACCGAAATCGGGCAAACCGTTCTTGATTTATGTCAAGGCGACGAGCCACTCATTAAGTGCATTGCTTGCACAAGATGACGATAACGGTCACGAGCAGGCGGTGTATTACTTAAGCCGAACTATGGTGGGCGCGGAATCTCGATATCCTATGATTGAGAGAGAATGCCTCGCCTTAGTGTTCGCCATCCAGAAGATGCGGCATTACTTGGTGGGACAAACCATCTATGTCATCTCCAAAGTTAACCCGGTCCGAGTATTCATGACTCAACCGGCTTCCATGAGCTGGCGATTAGCGAAGTGGGCTTTACTCTTGTCCCAATACGATTGCACTTCAAACAGCAGAAGTCAGTAAAAGGACAGGCCATCTGCGATCTCCTGGCATCTAATCCAACGACGGACGCTGCCGAGATATACGACGATTTACCTGATGAAACCCACGAAGTCAACGCAACTTCGCACCAACAAGTGTGGCGTTTGTACTTTGACGATGCTTCACGAGCAGCTAATGCCGCAGGTACTCCTGGATGTTCTAAGGTCTCCTCCGGAGTTGGAGTGGTCTTAGTTTCCCCGGGAAAACATGTGATGCCTCGAGCCTACTCATTAACCGAGCCATGCTCGAATAATGTGGCAGAGTACAACGCACTGATTATAGGACTCAACTTTGCCAAAGAGCTGGGGGTTGAGTATCTCGAAGCTTTCGGTGATTCTCAACTAATAGTCAAACAGGTCCAAGGGGAATATGAAGTCCGAAGTCAGGATTTGCTACCATACCACAAGATGGCGGTAGAACTGGCAGAATCATTTGAAGGATTCTTCATCGAGCACGTGCCGCGGTTGCAGAACACCTATGTAGATGCATTGGCAGCTTTAGCTGTATCTCTGGCACAGCCACCCGGGACAGAATAATTTGTCACGGTAGGAACTCACCAACTCTTAGTGCCGCTTCACGATGAAAATGGCAGGGAGGAAGAGGCCCAAGAGGTGCACACAACTCAGGCTGAGTTCGAACCTCGAGATTGGCGTTTCCCCATCATCGACTACGTCTTGCACGGAATCTTGCCAGAAGATGTGAAGGAGAGAGAGTCGATCAGACGAAGAGCTCCAAGATTCTACTATAATACGGAGAATCGAACGCTATACCGCAGGGGGTATGATGGCATGCTGGCACGTTGCCTATCAACCAAAGAAGCTGAAGAAGTGCTTAAAGAGGCACATGAAGGAGAGTGCGGCGCGCACCAACCTGGTCCCAAGCTTTATGATCGCATCAGGAGAATGGGATACTTTTGGCCCTCCATGATGCATGAGGCAATTGTATACGCCCGGAAGTGTCACGCGTGTCAGGTACACGCGAATTACATGCACCAGCCTCCGGAACATCTACATCCTTCGGTTACGTCGTGGCCGTTCGAGACCTGGGGAATGGACATTGTTGGTCCTATAAATCCCCCTTCGGTTAAAGGCGATCGGTTCATCCTGGCCATCACCGATTACTTCTCCAAATGGGCTGAGGCAGTTCCACTCAAAGAAGTCAAGACGAGCAACGTCATTGCATTCATCAAGCACCATATCATTTACCGGCATGGTGTTCCAAGACGAATCATACACGACAATGGTCCTCAATTTATCAGCAACGCCTTCATAAGGTTCTGCGAAAAGTTCAAAATTCAGGACATCTCGTCAACGGCTTATAATCCCACAGCAAACGGATTAGCTGAAGCCTTCAACAAGACTATCATAAAGCTCTTGTCAAAGCTTGTGAAAAATAACAAGCGAGATTAGGATGATAAGCTCGGTGCAGCTCTATGGGCCTATCGTACCACGGTGCGTACACCAACCGGCGCAACCCCGTATTCATTGGTGTACGGATGTGAAGCCGTTCTCCCTCTGGAAGTTCAAATTCCATCCCTTCGGATCGCTCTTGCAACCCAGATGACGACCGAAGAACAACATCAGAAGCGCCTCGAAGAACTCGAGATGCTCGATGAAAAGCGCCTGGAAGCTCAGCAGCATATTGAGTTTTACCAAGCCAGGATTTCTCGAGCCTTCGACAAAAAGGTTCGACAAAGGAGTTTTAAGGAAGGGGACTTGGTATTAACCGAGAAACGTCCTATGATCCTTAACTCCAAGAAGAAAGGCAAGTTTGAACCCAAATGGGAGGGACCGTTCGTAGTAGAAACAGTTTACTCGAACGGCGCCTATCGTCTAGTCACCAAAGATGGTGACCGGCTCATGATGCCAATAAATGGCAAATTTCTGAAAAGATACTATCCTTAGTATCCTCAGAAGAATTGAGGTACCGGGAAGTTCCCAGAAGAATACCACATCGGGGTATTCTTAGGGATAACCCGGTCGCTGATGAACAAGAAATCAATGTTCGAATTCCGAATGTTCTTGTTTGTCAGAATCTAACTCTCACAAGCTCTTTTGCCGAGATGAGATCTAATCATTGATTCTCCCCTCGCAGAACTTTCAGTGGTTTCTGACTACTCATAGTCTCCACCACACCATTCCAGTTTGGTCAAACCTTACTACAGTTAGGACCAAAGCCAAATTCCCCTCTCGATTCCGTCAATGAACGAGAGGTCCATAAATCGATCGATCAAACCTTCTTTCGGTTATGATCATTCTCACATTTCCCCCTTGGTTAAACCTTACTACAGTTAGGACCACAACCAAAATCCCCTCTCGATTCCTCCAATGAACGAGAGGTTCACTTTCAATTCAAATGACCAAACCTTACGACAGTTAGGGTCGTTTGAACCTTTCGATTCGATAATCAAACCTTACGACAGTTAGGGTTATTCGAATCTTTTTGATTCTCGGAGTGGAGATCCCACTTCTAGTTTCACCTGTCGGATCCTGGGGGTGGAGATCCCACCTCGAGTTTCCTTTCCTGCTGAAGATAGAATATAAAATTCTTCCTCTTCAGAGTCAAATGACCAAACCTTACGACAGTTAGGGTCGTTTGAACCTTCGATTCGATGACCAAACCTTATGACAGTTAAGGTCGTTCGAGACTTTCGATTCGATAATCAAACCTTACGACAGTTAGGATTATCCGAATCTTTTTGATTCTCGGAGTGGAGATCCCACTTCTAGTCTCACCTTTCCCTTGGCTTTGCTTTCAGAAAAGACAGGGATGAAGTCGGCGCCTAATACGCGTTGCCGGGTAGTCTTTCCCGTGAGAAAGACGAAGTCTATGTATTCAAAGTCATAGCATAAAGTCTCGGAGGGTTCGCTCTCTTAGCACAACGTTACATGCGGAACGGACCTAGACAAATCGCATGCTAGCCCGACACAAACAGTAGTCGGTAAAGGCACGTCAAACCCGTTGAGGGCTGGGGGTTGGCCAATAATCCCAAAGTCTATACCTAACACGTATAGCCGGTTTAGTCTTTTACCGATTAAAGAAGACACCACGGCATATCAAGAAACATCATGTAAAAAGAAGCAAATAAGGAGTCTCTAATAAAAGATCAAGACAAAAGCATACAACAACAAGTTCGTCAACCCGAAGGCAGCTGACGACTAAGAATGTGAGACTCTAAACCGGAAAGCCTGTCCATATAGCTCTGCTCGAACTCTGCCTGCAGGCGAGCTCGGACAGAATCCTCGGAACTGCTCAAGACCTCAGCGGCTTCAGTTCGCAGCTTCATCAATCCCTCCTGTGTTGATCCCAGCTTGTCGAGCGTCCACTCACGAGAGCGCTCCAATCCAACCAAGTCCTCGGTGATTATAGCAGCAGACTCTTCGGCACGTCCCAAGGCCTCCTTCAGCCTAGCTATCTCTGCACGAGTGGAATCTAGGGAGCTGAGTAACTCGCCTCTGCTGGTGTCCTTCTTCGCCAGGTTGGCCATCAGCTGTGCAACAGAGTGCTCGCGTGAACGGAGCTCGCTGCTAATGGAAGATCTCAAGTCACGCCATTGAGTCATTCTATCCTCCATCTGAGAGGACATGAAAGAAGAAGCTCCACCAGCCTTCAAATCCCTTAATTCTTGAACCTCTGACTCCAGAGCAGTAAAATCAGCAGTGAAGGAATCAGCCAACTCTGGGTATCCTTCTTCCCTCATCATCAGCATGTGGCGAGAAAAGGAACGCCTGAACTGGTCAAAGCAGTATCCACGGAGAAGAAGTTTCTCAATCATGCCATTATAAAAGGCGGTGAAGAAGTTGAGGTCCGCGCGAAAAATCTCTTTCTCAGGATCGGTATCAGCCAAAAGGACGCGAACATACTCATGTAGAGATGATCGAGCTCCTGTAAACAACAATGGGGAAGTTAAGAGATTATCAAATACGACAAGGAAACCCGAGAGGAAATTCGAAGTATACCTGTACTGGCGGAACTTCCCTCGGGTGGAGGCACGGCAGACTCTGAGATAACAGCAGGATTAGCCATGGAGGGTGCATCGACCCCTGCAGGCAAATCAGTCGTATCTCTCGGCTGTGGCAAAGAGACATGGCTCTCAGGCAAACTATCAGCCCCGGAAACTGCAGCAGCATCAGGCACAACGCCTGGTCCTACAGTTATACCTCTTTATTAGTCAAAATGGAAATTTAGGCAAATAAAGAGAATCAGGGTGATAAGATCATCGGCATACCTGCAAGTCCATCATCTTCTGCAACACGGGGAGGGTCGGTAGTCAAAGGAGAATCAGTCCTGGTGGCTGATGATGTACCTGTATCGCTCGTAAAGGGCGGTCCCGCAGTTCCCCTGGCGGCCTGTTCAGCCAGCATATCGACTAGCAACCCAGCGTCAGGACCGCAGAAACTCGGCGCAGAGGCATTCCCCTGGTCTTCAAAACCTACATCACGAAAGGATTCACCCTCAGTCGAGTTCTCTTTCCCTATAATCAAAAGATATATTATCGGATGCAGGTATACCTGAGTAAGAAGCGGTGGGCTCGACGCTATACTCTGGCCCAAGATCAATGTTCAAATCGATGCCCAGAGAACCGTCATGAAGGGCGTCGCACATCTGCTGCACGAAGCAATCCATGTTATCCGGACCAGGGGATGTAGGAGGCAATGGAAGTTCACCCTCTTCAAGGAACCCTGGAACATAAAGTACGGTTATGAATCCCAGAAGGTAAATCATGTCAAAATATGGAAAGTAACGGAGGGTTACCTTCCTCCCTGTCGGCAAAGCCTCCGGAATCTACTCCATGAGAGCGTTGATCAACAGGAGGTCTATAGGCAACCTTCTTCCTTTTCAAAGGACCACCCCTCTTGGAACCGACGGGACGATTGTGCGAAGTTTGTCCACCAAACTTGGATTTCGCACGACGTGAGGCGAGAGGTTCATGGTCATCGGCCGATCCACCTGAAACAACAAGGATTATTTCACATACCAAGGTTGAGGAGAAGGGAATCGAGAAGCATGACAAACCTGTATCAAGTTCTACTTGGTCGGTGTCTATGCCCATTTCCTCCTCACAAGCTTCATCGCCATCCGCAGGAAGGTGCTCTCCATCAACTCTGCTTGAAGGAGGAGATTGAGCAGGCCTCTTCCCCTGCTTCCTAGCAGCCGCCATAGCAGCCTGGACCAAGTGCTCGGACTCTAACTCCGAAAGGCTCTTTACACCTATGGATTCATAAGCCGAAAGGAACCACTTGCAGCTGAGGAAGGTAATCATCGGCTTGCGCTTATACGAAGGAAGAGCAAACTGAGCCCCGGTGCAGCCAACCATGGTCCATAGCCACGCTCGTATACCGTCAACAAGCCCTCCCTTAACCTGTAAACCCCGGCTCGGGTTCCCAACGTATAGTTGGTCATAGCCAAACTGCCGAGCAAAGCGACAGGGAAGGTAAGGCTCTATGTGACACCAGTTCTTCACCCGGAGAACGAGATACCCGACACGGATGTTCACCAACCAGCGAAAGCAACCGACGTCAAGAACAGTCCGGTTAGTTCGAGGTTTCTCCATGTCAGTCATCTCCTCGCCATAACGTCCTGAGAAGTGAGGAAAGCACTTGAAGAGCTCCCAACTCCGACGAACTTGAAGTGCTTGTTGTACATCTTCAAATTTCTTCCTAAGCCACCTACTCCTCTCCAACAGTTGTAGGAAAGGGACGGGAGCATCAACGGCGCTGGGCGCCGACATCAAGTCCGGACGGTGAAGAACGAACCACGCCATCAAGTAAGCGTAGGGAAGCTCAACCTTCGGACAAATAAGCTCAGTTGATGGCTCAGGACCCACCTGTGTAAGGACGCTGACTACACTCCTAAGCCCGCAATGGATACTCGCAACCATCGCTGGAAGCAGAGAAAGCTCCCTCCCATAAGCCAGCTGGACCGCAGGGAAGAGCACCTCGAGAGGGAGAGCGTCTGAAGATTGGTACGGAACGACACACTTCTTCAGCCAAAGAGCAAGGTAGCCTGCTAACAAAGAACGGGGCTCAATAGGCTTATATGCACGACGAAGAAATGAACGAAATTTGGTTCCTGCCGAAAAAGCTCCCTCAGCACTGGCGATAGTATAAGAACGGGCCTCGGCCCTCTCCATCAGCTCATTAATGGCGGCAGGGGTCAATACATCTAACTCATGCATAGGCTCCCCGGAATCATCCTCTAAATTAGGAAACAGGTAAAGAGCAAACTGCCTCAAACTGATTTGCTTCTTCTTCTTCGCCAGGGGAGAAGTCTGTATCAAGGAGGTATAATAGTGGCAAGTGAGGTCCCAGAGTGTATTATACATATCTGGAGTGTCTTTCTTCAACCACTCCAACTGCTGGCTTGAAGGAAAGTACTCCTGATACGGACAATCCCCCATCAGAAGGCCGGAAACCTGGTGCATCTCATGAAGAGCCAACCCTAGCTCTCCGCCACTGGTCAAAAAGGTGTTGCTATCAGGCATATATGTCTCGACCAACGCCATGAAGTGACGGCAGCTAACTGGAAGTCCGAGCATGGTGGCTCGTATGGGCGTATATAATCCACTGCTCTTTAAGTCTCTCTCCCAGCGTCCCAGGACATAACTGGTCAAGCGAGCCCACCATCCCTTAGCCAATGAGGAAGCCCAACCATAACATCTGTACTCCGGGTGAGGTAACTGTCTTCCAAGCTGAGCTAGACGGTTCTTCACGGTAAGAGCGGCCGCCGATACCTCACCTGGGGGTGCGGTATCAAGACCCATGATCCCGGGTCGAAGGCCGCAAACGGATTGATAACCAAGAGAACCGGGATTCTTATGGTGAGAAATGTATCCGCACTGAACGTGGATAGCAGTGTTGGTAAGAGGCCAGGACATCTGTCGCCCCACAGCCTGTCCCTCCAAGTTAGTAAAAGAACACTGGCGAGGAATAGAGGGGATATATAAAAAGGCTCCCTCGTCAAGGGTCAGCCAGTGCTCCTCAGCAAGAGTTAGCGCAGCAGGATCCTCGGTGTGATCCCCGAATAAAAGATCTGGCTTCTTTAAAGCCTCAGTAGAAGTAGCATCTGCAGTGAGGGGAGCATCGGTGATGAACTGGCGTAAACAGTGACGCCCTCCATCCCTTATCAAGCGACAGAAATCGTCTGAACGATCTCGGCCGAACTGCGGAAGTGGATCAATGATCTGCCGGGCGGAAGCTGAAGAGAACACTTCTTTGCTACAACCTGTGGGGACATGGTGAGGAAGGCTACCCCCGGGAAACTCGACTGCAACAAACCGCAAAGCATAGAGTCAGAAAATCTGTCTCATAAAAAACAAGATGAGATCATTTAACGGATCATTGGAGAGACGATCTCGAGTGTCCTACACCAGGGGAACGGTATGTATCATCACGTAGATAGTGTGATAACACGCACCGGTCTCCAAAGTGCAAGACAACACGAGATCGCCCCAATATATCCGAAGACTTGAATTGGCTAAAGCAAACAAGTCTGAAACCTTAACCCCCGCGCGAGGGGTATCGGTTCTTCCTTCATGACCCGCGAGAGGTCAATTCGGGATACAGACCTTAACCCCCGCGCGAGGGGTATCGGTTCTTCCTTCATGACCCGCGAGAGGTCAATCCGGGATACAGAAAGTATAAAATTCTCACCCCCGTAAAAAGAAGCCGCTGAAGAAGATACAGCGGGAGCCTCCTCCTCGCTGTGCTGCGAGTGAGAGCGACTCCTGGAAAGCCGAGCGCGACGAGAAGACATCGCAGACCTGCAACAAAAAGATCAGTATATCAGGTATAACATACATACACGAAATTTAAAAGGAAAATTAAGCACTTGGACTTGAGATCCTATAAACAAATAGGATGTTATAGTTCATGTCTAATTAACCTACAAATTTCGTGCCCGCAAAACAATAACTGTTTCCGCGGCGAATTTTGGTGAAATACCCAAAATATCCCCCGTGTTCAAGGCCCAAGTTCAGGTCAAGGACACGCGTGAGCCGGGTTGTGATCATCACATTCGATCATTTAACATCCCGGTACCCCGCAATTCTGGTTAAATTTTGCAAACAAGCCCTTTTGCAAAATTTGGCTAATTTTACATAAAAGCCCCTCCACAAACTTTTGGTTTAACCTCCACATCCCTTTACCAAAAGTTTGACCAGGAGTTTGGGGTCAACCCTCCTTGGATTTCAGTCCCAAATTCGTGGCCCTTTTGCAAATAAGCCCCCAAAAATTTTAAAGGGGGCTGTTTTGCAAATAAACCCCTCAAACAACCATTTCATCCTCTTGCATAAAGCACCACCGTTTCTTGAGGAAATAAACATGAACCTAAGTCCCTCAAATTTCAGTTCACATTTGCAAGAAAACCCCAAATTTCAGCCCCACGAACTTTGCAAATAAGCCCCTATAAGTTTCGGCCTTTGCATAAGACCCCCAAGAACGTATTGCATACACAACCCTATCTATTGCAAGCATAAAAATGCAATCTTTACAAGAAAATAGAAGGATTGAAGAGGGATCTTACCCAAATCTCCTCCGAGCTCGGAAATGGAAGTCAAGACCCTCGTTTGGAAGAGGAGGCGATTCCGGCAAATGGGTACCCGTCAAAATCCCGAATCTTTTGAAGGATGAAGGAGTTCTCAAGAGCAAATCAATGGAGGAACTTGAGAAGGGGAAGAAGAAGATCAAAACCGAAAAAATGGAGGGGGGATTCGGTTTTGGGGGGAGGGGTTTTCTCTCTTGAAATTTGAATTAAAAGAGGAGGGGGGGACCATGAACAAGACAAAAGGAAGAAGAGACAAACAAAGGGGGGACCACGGTGGCCAAAGACACCCCTAGGGGTGTCTCGGCAAAACCGAGACACCCCAAGGGTGTCTCGGCATTGCCGAGACACCCCAAGGGTGTCTCGGCTTTGCCGAGGCACCCCGGGGTGCGTTTGACCTGGTTTTGACCCCCGAACTATTTTTTCCAACCCCTGATTCTATTCCCGAATCCCACACGTGTAAATTCCACGCTAATTGTGAATGTGCGGATGAAGTCCACAAGTCAACCCACGCGGTTCCAAAACCCTAAGGTGGACGCCGGTCAACGCGTAACCTTAGGTCAACGCCGGACAGCGCGTTGCGACAAAAGTCAACACGTAGCGACGAAAGTCAACGCGTGACGACGAAAGTCAACCCAAGCGGGTCCAAAACCCTAAGGTGGACGCCGGTCAACGCGTAACCTTAGGTCAACGTAATTCAGCACGTTGCAACAAAAAGTCAACCCAAGCGGTTCTGAAACCCTAAGGTGGACGCCGGTCAACGCGTAACCTTAGGTCAACGCCAGACAGCGCGTTGCAGCAAAAAGTCAACACGTGGCGACAAAAGTCAACATGTAGCGACGAAAGTCAACACATGACGACAAAGCTCCACCTACGCGGTTCAAAACCCTAAGATAGACGCCGGTCAACGCGTAACCTTAGGTCAACGCCGGACAGCGCGTTGCGACAAAAGTCAACACGTAGCAACGAAAGTCAACGCGTGACGACGAAAGTCAACCCACGCGGTTCCAAAACCCTAAGGTGGACGCCGGTCAACGCGTAACCTTAGGCCAACGCCGGACAGCGCGTTGCAGCAAAAAGTCAACCCAAGCGGTTCCAAAACCCTAAGGTGGACGCCGGTCAACGTGTAACCTTAGGTCAACGCCGGACAGCGCGTTGCAGCAAAAAGTCAACACGTAGCACGTGACGACAAAACTCAACCTACGCGGTTCAAAACCCTAAGGTAGACGCCAGTTAACGCGTAACCTTAGGTCAACGCCGGACAGCGCGTTGCGACGAAAGTCAACACGTGGCGACGAAAGTCAACACGTGGCGACGAAAGTCAACCCATGCGGTTCAAAACCCTAAGGGCGAACGCCGGTCAACGCGTAACCCTAGGTCAACGCCAAATCGGTGCGTTGCGACAAAAAGTCAACCCCCAGTGATCCGAAACCCTCAAGTCAACACGATGTGACGGGGATAGCAAGTTCAAAAGTCAACTCAATGACACGAGCCAAACTCAACTCATCAGCTGTAGACTCGAAACTTCGACGACGGCCAGGCGATAAAAGCAGCGCCGGAACAACTTCGGTTATTCGACAAAGCACCGGATAAACCGAAGATCGAAGGAGCCGAGAGTTGAAGCGAACCACAGGTCCTTTAGGCCGACTGAAGGCTTGACCAATCATATCCAAAGTATTCCGGTCTCTTCTATAAAAGAAACGAGTCCGAAACACTTTGGAGGGGGTATCTGTAGGCATCGAAAATTGCCGATAGGTCCCCACTCACAGCTCGGTGTTAACGATCGACGATTGGACGACACCACCCAGTTCACAAGAGCTCAAATGACGCCGGTGAGCGACTGAAGCAAACCGACGGATTACGTGAGCCGACAGAATGTCAGAATCACGAAGATACGGGTTGACCGAAAACCCCGCGATCACCGCAATTGGACCAACGCCCGCTGTGCCCCGATCACCCCATGGATAAT
>BQKN01040302.1:2061-13124 GCA_022839385.1 Asparagus kiusianus | reverse complement strand
ACATATAGGTATATATATAAATCCTAGCTCAAACATAATTCAAAACAGATTAGAAAACTGCCAGCTCGACTCGTGGTCGACCGTCGAACCAATCGCGATCGACTGTGAAAAGTCCAGAGACCAACTCAACTCCAGGGTCTAGGCGCGGTTGACCGCACCAACCGCCGCTGTCAACCGGAAAAAGTCCAGAGACTTTTTTTTTGTTTTTGTGCACGTTCGCGGTCGACCGCCGAGAGCACCGTGGTCGACCGTACTATAGTTTTTCTATTGCCTTCGTTTTTGTTTGGTGAGAAAATTTAAAAGAAGATAATTGAGAATATGAATTTGTATTATTCTCTCTGACAGACTCAGAAAAAGAATTAATCATAATCTCTTGATACAATTTCTCTCTAACTGATTTAGAAAAAGAAATTACGCTCTTCTTAATCAGAATCCCGATTTATAAAAGAGAAGAAGATCGTCGGAGATCCTTCCCTTTGTTTAAGTTTGGGTTCTTCATGGTAACGATGAGATGTCTCCCTCGAATGCTCGGGTCGAGTTTGCTTCTCGTTAACGATCAAAACGTATTGTTTCACTGGAACGTGGTTGATTCCTTTTGATTAACGTTAAGGAGAACTTGCGTAGTAAGTTTGAAACTCTGAACGAGATTATTTGGTGAAAATTTTGAAGAATAATTCCGATAACCGTATTTAGTTTTATTCTTTCTAACTGATTTAGAAAAAAAATAATTTACAATTTTCTCAAAGTAATCTCTCTCTAACAATCTTAAAAAAAGAAATTATAAAATATTCTTAATCGGAATCCCGATTTATAAAAGAGAAGAAGATCGACAGAGATCCTCTCCTTTGTTTAATTCTGGGTTCTTCACAGTGGTGATGAGATACCTCCTTCGAATGCTCGTGTCGAGTTTGCTTCTCGTGGACGATCCGACCACCTCGCTTTGTGGAATGTAGTTGATTCCTCTTGATTGATGTTGAGGAGAACTTTCATGGCAAGTTTGAAACTCTTGACAGGTTGATAACTCAGAGCAAGTTGAAACTCTTGAAAAAGAGTTAATTTGAACCGAAAATCGGTTAATAAGCCAAGGATGAAAGCTCCAAGAACTCTCTGTTGCCGAAGATGCCCTTGGCCCAAGAATGCCAACTTCTCCTTTGTGCCCTTTTGATCTCCAAAATTCCCGATCCAAGATCCTAATTCTAGATCCAAGAAGCTCCAAAAGATAATTGTTGATCTTAATTCTTCAGCAAATCCCCCAAAAAGCCAGCCCCGAACTCAGTTGAGTTTACCCATATTTATAGGGGGTTAAGGGGTGTAACTGCCCCCTTAATCCGCTACTAAGTGGGGCACAAATCCCTCTAATCATTGGGGAAAATGGTTTCTTGAACCGTTTAGCTTGAGCTTGAACGAGTCAAACGCCAAAAATGGCGTTCTAAACCCGAACTCTACGTTTTAGACTTGAAACGCAAAGTTGGGTCTATTTTAGGCTAAAAATGCTATGTTCGCACAGCGTTGTAAATCTAAAACGTAGAGTTGGGACGTAAAGATGAACTCTGCGTTTTGAGTCCACGAACTATGCGTTTTCAACTAGAATGCTGGGGATGAACCCTGTATTTTGAATCTGAAACGTGGGCATGACCTCTGCGTTTTGATGTTGCGACGCAGGACCGACCTCTGCGTTTTGATATTGCAACGCAGGGAGGACCTTTGCTCTGCATTTTGTTGCTGACACAAGGGGAGGACCTCCGCGTTTTGGTGTTGCAATGCAGGGAGGACCCCTGTGTTTTGTTCTGGGAACGCGACCATGAGCTCTGCGTCTGGACTTGAACGTCGAGGATGAACCCTGTGTTTTGAACTTGAACGCTAGGGAAGAACCCTACATTTTGCATCTGGAACGTGGGCATGAACCCTGCAGTTTGCATCTGGAACGCGGGCATGAGATCTGTGTTTTGACTCTGGAACACAGAGCCGAGCCTCAGGCGAGCTTGAGCTTCAGGCTAAGTCCAATGTTCAGGCGAAGTCCAGTCTTGCGGACGAGTTCAGAACATAGCTTGGGTTTGAGAGATATCTGTGTTTTAAATCTGGGATGCAGAAGTGAGCTCTGCGTCTGGATTTGAAGAGATCGTGAATTTGTAATCTCTTTTGCTAGAGCGTTACAAAGACCGTCATCTTGTAATCTTTATCTTAGCTCTTTGAAAATATGAGAGTCGTCAGATTGTAACTCTTGATGTTGATTGTGAAGGCTGTTGATTAGAGATTTCATTAGTTATTGTGAAGGTTGTCAGATTGTAACATTCATCGATCTACGTGAAAGTCTTCAAATTATAGCCTTCTGGAAACCGTCAAATTGTAATTTCCATCATCGGTGTTTGATAGAGGTAAGCTATCTGTAGTAATTTTTAGACAGCCTACAAAACCCCCTTCAAAGTTTTTAAAAGTTCACGGTTGACTGGGACGAATTTTTGAAATACTTTGGATCTCAACTCTGATCTTGGAGCTGTTGATTCCTTGTCACAAAGGAGTTGTTCTCTACACCTGCTTCAAAGGCATCTTGGTTAAAGGGATTTACCATGCAGGACATGTATGAGGATGAGCTTTGAAGAGAAACTATAGCGACGGTATAAGTTACTCATGAGCATAAGCCATCAAACGTCACGTCACAGCTCATATCCATTCAGCTGATGGGTCCGTGAACATTCATAGGATTTTTGACAAACCCTTAGCCATCAACGGATTTGATAAGCCTTTACCGACTACCGTTTGAGTCGGGCTAGTATGTGGATTGTTTAAATCCATTCCACATGTAACGTTGTACTAAAAGAAAAAACTTTTTTAAACTTAGTGCTATGATATTGAATACATAGACTTTACCATTCTTATGGGAATGTGCTACTCGACAACGCGTGTTAGGCGAAGGTTTATCTCTAATTCAGGGATTGAGATAAAGTTCCCCAAAGATGGATTTTGGTATCCTTTTCACGGTAAAAGACTAACCGGCAACGCGTGTTAGGCGTAGACTTATCTCTGTTTAGGAGTCGAGATAAAGTTCCTCATGCGTGAAAGATAAGGATTTTTGATGCTATAATGTTGAATACGTAGACTTCATCATTATTACGGGAATAGGCTACCCGGCAGTATGTGTTAGATACAGACTTATCTCTGATTCAGGGATTGAGATAAAGTCTCCCAGACGTGGATTCTGGTGTCTTTTTTACGGCAAAAGACTAACCGGCAACACGTGTTAGGCGTAGGCTTTGTCGCTGTTTCTTTCTGTGTTATGTTTTCATTTGAATCACTGAAAGAAAGTTAGAAGTGTCAGAGGTATAGTATTAACTTGGCATGAATTTTTACTTAGAGTGAAATTCAAAAATTTTCTTCATCACTAGGATAATTCCAGAAAATCTTTAATCCGCTGGGGATTTTATAATAAAAACTTGCTATTCTTGTTAAAAAAAGATTTAACAAGTTCATTGGGGGTTTGACTGTTAGAGGTGTGATGTTAACCTAACAGTATTTAATGGGCCTATCGCTCCATTGAAGAGAGTCGATAAGTTGATTTGGTCATCAGATGTGTGATGTTAACTTGATAGGTTTATGGACCTATCACTCTATTAAAGAGAGTTGATAAGTTGATTTGGTCATCAGATGTGTGATGTTAACTTGATAGGTTTATGGACCTATCACTCTATTAAAGAGAGTCGATAAGTTGATTTGGTCATCAGAGGTGTGATGTTAACTTGATGGGTTTGTGGACCTATCGCTCTATTGAAGAGAGTCGATAAGTTAATTTGGTCATCAAAGGTGTGATGTTAATTTGACGAGTTTGTGAACCTATCGCTCTATTGAAGAGAGTCAATAAGTTGATTTGGTCGTCAGAGGTGTGATGTTAACTTGACGGGTTTGTCAGAGATGTGATATTAACACGACAGGAGTTTATTGTGGTCTGAGCAACTTTGAGGACTTATCACTCTATTGGAGAAAGTCAATAAGTTGATTTTGTCAGAGGTGTATTATTAACATGACAGGAAAAATATTATGATCAGAGCAACTTTGAGGATTTATCATCCTATTGAAGAGGACTAATAAGTTGATTGTCAGAGGTGTGATATTAACGTGACAAGAATTTGTTACGATCGGAGTAACTTTATGGACTTATCATCCTATTGAAGAGAATTGACAAGTGGATTGTCAGAGGTGTAATATTAACATAACAGGAATTTGTTATGGTCGAGGTAACTTTGTGGAATTATCATCCTATTGAAGAGGATTGACAAGTGGATATCAAAGGTGTATTGTTAACGTAGCAGGATTGATTGTCAGAAGTGTGATATTAACATGACAAGAGTTTGTTGCGATCGAAGCAACTTTGCGGATTTATCATCCTATTAAAGATGATTGATAAGTGGACTGCCAGAGGTGTGATATTAACGTGACAGGAGTATGTTGCGATCTGAGCAACTTTGAGGACCTATCTCTCTATTGGAGAGAGTCGATAAGTTGATTGTGTTAGAGGTGTGATACTAACGTGACAGGAGTTTGTTGCGATTGGAACAACTTTGTGGACTTATCATCCTATTAAAGAGGATTGATAAATTAATTGTCAGAGGTGTAATATTAACATGACATGAAAATATTGCGATTAGGGCAACTTTGAGGGCTTATCATCCTATTGACAATGATTGATAAGTGGATTTTGTCAGAGGTGTGATGTTAACATGACATAAGAATGTGGATTTTGTGATTTGAACGAGATTTTGAAGACTTAGCGTCTTACTGGGGAAGATTGCAATTTTGAGGACTTATCATCCTATTGATAAGTTGATTGTCAGAGATGTATTGTTAACGTGACAAATTATGAGTGATGCAAGCTGAAATCATACTCCTGTAGGGATGATGTCATCAGAAGTGTATTGTTAACTCAACGATGTGAAAGATTTGTTACTCTTGATCCAGTGGATTCCAAGTAATTAACCTCCAGTCTTGATTAAGACTTAGCAGGGGAATAAAAAAATAGACATGACACATCACCCTGTGAGCCACTATCCATCAAGTCAGAATAGAGGCACATCACCTAGTAGGCCACTATCTGACGAGTTTAGCTATCAGATATAACTATTAACGTGATAGCTTTGGTGGACTCGCCATCCTACTAAAGATGATTGGTAGGGGGAATTTGGCAAAAATGGACTATCAGAGGTAATCATTAACGTGATATTTTTGGTAGACCCGCCATCCTATTGAAGATGATTGGTGGGGAAATTTGGAGAAAATGGACTATCGGAGGTAATCATTAACGTGATAGTTTTAGTAGAATTTGTGGTTGACAGAGGTATTCTATTAAACATGATAACTCGGAAAATTTATTACTCATAATCCAATGGACTATAAATAAACCAACTCTCAGTCTTGAACAAGTGTATGGGGGAAAAAGGGGTAGACAGGGCACATTGCCTAGTGGACCACTATCTGACGAGTTTGACTATCAGAGGTAACTATTAACGTAATAGTTTTGGTAGACCCGCCATCATACTGAAGAGGATTGGCTTCATTAGTCATAGTATCTTCCCTCAAGTTGATCCTACTTACTTTGTTCTTCAGCTTTGACCCTGAAAATGATTTTTTGAGCCTGTTCACCTTGAGAGATTAATTATCTCTAAGAACGGTATTCTTCAACCCTCATTTGTGTTAGAAGGTTAGTCTGCAAGTTATGTCGACAGGTCTCTACTAAGGTAGACTGTGTCATACCTGACGAACATCGAAGAGCCATTCTTTGGAACCTCTTGACGAAGGCTTTGACGGGCTCCCTCTTCTTCTGCTTAATTACGAGAAGGGTATGGATGGAGACTTCTGTATCATCTTCAAAGAATCTTGACAGGAAGAGTCTCTCTAGATCCATCCACTTTTGGATACATCCCGCAGGAAGTTTTCTGAACCATTCAAAGGCAACTCACTTGAGGGTGCCAATGAACAATCGAGCTAGTATGGCATCATTTGATATCACATTCCCAGTCTGTGACTTGAAATATTAGATATGTTGATTCCGTGATTCCGTGCCGTCAAAAGTTTGTAGTGTCGGGACCTAAAACTTTGGAGGATAAAGGGCCGCATCCCATTCAGCAAGATAAGGCCGTACTACTCCCTCATCTTGGAGCTCGCTTATGTGGGCTATAGCATTGAGGTGGGCTTCCAATTTCTCGATTTTAGCCGACTGAGGATTTTGCTCATTCTCAGCTTCTTCTTTGGAGGATGATTCTTTGTGATGAGTTTCTTGCTCAGCGGTCTCATTCACTCTTTGTTCCCCTTCGATATGGATAATCCTCCTTTCCGGGAGGATTTCGGCCGAGGTTGTGACTCAACTTTCTGGAAATTGACTCTATTTGCAATGATCTGAGCCAACATATCCTGAAGTTGATTGATGGTTTCCTCCTTTGCTCGGAGCATGGCCTCTTGCTCAGCAACCCTCTTTGAAAGATCTTTAGAATTTTCTACCATGTGGGAAAAACTCTCATGCCCAACGAAAGAACTTGATGATTGGGACTCCACATTAGCTGAGTGTTCATCCTCGGAATTAGTTCCTCTAGCTAATCTTTGATAGTTAACTGAAGGAATGGCTCCTGTTTGAGTCCAAGTTGTTGGCCTTCTTGTTTTGATGATGTTTAACAAACAATTTACATCTAATATTGTTTGTCTAGTATTTGTGTTTTCTTATTTATTGTAGACAAACAATATATTAGAGGATGGATGGAATAGCGCTTCAACGACGATATCAAACGGATGTTGGAGAAATTGTGGAGTGAAGCAACGTACAATTCAAGTTAAAGATTGTAGGCTGTCTAAAAATCACAATAGATAGCTTATCCCCTATCAAACACCGATGATGGAAGTTATAATCTGACGACTTTCAGAAGGTTACAATTTGAAGACTTTCACGTAGATCGCTGAAGGTTACAAACTGACGACCTTCACGACAGCCGATGAAAGCTCTAGTTCAACAGCATTCACAATCAACATCGGGAGTTACAAACTGACGACTCTCATATTCTCAAGGAGCCAAGACGAAGATTACAAGACAATGATCTTTGCAACGCTATGACAAAAGAGATTACTCGTTAATAATCTCTTCAAGGCAAGACGCGGAGGTCCTCCCCATGTGTCAACAGTAAAACGCCAGGGTCGAAACCCGCGTTACAATATCAAAACGCCAGGGTCGAACCCCGCGTCACAACATCAAAAACGCCAAGGTCGATCCCCGCGTTACGACATCAAAACGCTAGGGTCGAAACCCGCGTTACAACAAGCCAAAACGTGAGTGACCCTCGCGTTCATTGGTGTTCAGCCAACACCCAACCTCGCGTCTCAATTCTAAGAGGCGAAGTTAGGGTCCTGAACGCCAACGTGGGCGTTTGACTCATTCAACATGAGCTGAACGGTTCTAAAACCGCTCCCCACGATTTGGGGGCGGTTACACCCCACTTAGGAGAGATTTAAGGGGTGGTTACACCCCCCTAATCCCCTATAAATAGGGGTAAACTCAACTGAGTTCAGGTCCTTCTGCTTGGCTGGCATTTTCGGATCTAGACTTGGCAGCAAAGGGGGAATTTCTGGGCAGCAACAGGAGCTTAGATCATCTTCGACAGCGAGCTTCTTCATCCTTGGCTTATCAACCGAACTTTCGGTTTCAAATCAACTCTTTCACAGAGTTCTAACTCGTTCAGAGTTCTTCAAAACTCGTTCAGAGTTATCAACTCATCAAGAGTTTCAAACTTGCCATGCAAGTTCTCCACAACGTCAAATCGTGAGGAGAAGACATCGTTCCAGTGAATCAAAACGTCGGATCGTCAACGGAGAGCAAACTCGACGCGAGCATTCGAGGGAGGCACTCCATCGCCACCGTGAAGAACCCAGTTTTAAACAAAGGGGAAGAACCAATTTTGTTCTCCTCTCTTTTGTAATCAAGTTGTAATCGAGATCAAAGGAATCAATTCAAATTTTCTTTTATCTTCCTTATTGCAATTTTTCCACATACAAAAGATGGCGACTCTGCTGGGGAATAGCTTTTCTGACGAAGAAGTGGTGGCGCAGTCCGACGTCCACCTCATGGGAACTACTGTTGAAAATCTCGTCGTGGAGTTCGACCAAGCAAAATACGAGGAAGCCCTCTCCTCTGGATCGCTTAGCCCTAAGGCTAGGCGTGATGTCAAGATCTCCAAGGAGGTCAAATCCACAGATGAAACGCTAAAGAAAGTCCTCTCCTTTGGCCAAAAATCGTCGAACAGCCCCTCTGCTTCAGGAGCGGGCTCAGCCTCTGCTGAACTCGCACAGCGAGTTGAATATCCCACCTCCGCGTCCGCACGAGGTGCCACAGGCCATAAACGGCCTATAGAGGGGACAAACTCCATGAACGTCAACGACGTTGCTGCAAAAGCCTTAAAACAGGCCAAGAAGAACGCTGCTCGTCGAAGAAGAAGGTCTCAGCGACGGACACAACTTCGAGAAAATCTATCTCCCAACCAACGCGAACTTCGCGTTCGTGAGCCTAAACGCGACCCTGACCTTCGCGTCTACGAGCCCGAACAGGAGCTTCGCGAGGACCAGACTGAACGTGGCCCTCAATGGCGCGTTTTACAGCCAAAACGCGGACCTCAAGTCTACGTTGAACGCGAACTTCAACTTCGCATTCCTCTGACAAAACGCGACCCTCATGTCGCCAAACCAGAACGCGACCCTCATGTCGCCAAACCAGAATGCGACCCTCGTGTTTCAAACGCCGAACGCGACCCTCGCGTCTCAGGTGCCAAACTCGACCTTCGCGTCGACAATGAAGAACGCGACCCTCGCGTTGCCAAACCAAAATGCGGACCTCGCGTTTCAAGTGCCAAACGCGACCTTCGCATCTCAAGCTTCAAATCCAATACCGTGCCTGGTGTATACCGTGGAGCTTCGGGGCGCTGCCCCGAACCCCGCCGGGGGGTATACCATCCCCCCCGGACCCCCTGGCCAGGGGCGCGCCGCCCCCTGGCCCCCCGGCTCGCTGACCGGGCAGCGAGACCCCCGAATAGTCTGCGTAGCGCGACTAGGTTGAGGAGCGGATATAAAAAGTTCGTGGATTCAAGGCATCTCAACCAGGTCCATGTTCATCAAGAGCCAGTCCTGTCCAATCATGGACTGGGGGTTCCAATTCAAACCTCACAATCAGTGAGAAATTCTCGAGTCTTTACAACAGACTTGAGAGAGTTTATATTGAGAGAAAGACCGATGCAACAAGTCATTCGTTCATTCCAATATGAACGACTGATTCCTACGGTCCTCTCCGGATGTCAATGCTGCTCATATGCGGCCAAACAATTGGTGTTCAACCAATTAATGCATGTTGCCTTACAGAACCAACGACAACGTTCTCACAGGAAGAAGTCTCCAGAGACCGAATATCCTGGGGTCACTATCAATGTGGTCGGCAGAGGGAAAGTCTCAGTTCCTAGTTCCGATGACTCTGAAACAAGTCGTTCACCGACCGTCAGAGAAATCGCTAACGAGTTTGAAGGAATCTACCAACACACTCGGACGCGAACAGGAGCTATTCCCCCTGTCAACTATCGGAGGTTAGCCAGGGGAACCAATTCTGATGATGAACATTCAGCCATTGCAGAGTCCCAATCATCAAGCTCTTTTGTTGAACATGAAAGCCCCGCTTATATGACGGGAAACCATGAAGATCTCGCAAAGAGACTTGATGAGCAAGAGGCCATGCTCAAATCTCAGCAAGAGGCCATCAATGAACTCCTGGCCCTGTTGACTCAACTCGTCGCAGACAAGGCCAAATCTCAGAAGACAGATTCACCACTCAGGCAAGAATCTTCCCGAAGGAAAAGAACGTCTTCGTCCCAACCTCACACAAGCAAAGGGAAGGGAAACATGGTTGATGACACGGCTTCCGACCAAGAAGCCCACAACCTCGAATCTTCCTCTGATGAAGGAAGAGAGACTGAGAATGAGCAAAATCCTCAGTCGGCTAAAATCGAGGAATTGGAAGCCCGCCTCAATGTTATCGCTAACAGAAGCGAGCTCCAAGACGAGGGAGTTGTCAGACCCTATCCTGCTGAATGGGATGCAGCCCCTTATCCTCCAAAATTCGAGGTCCCGACGCTACAAACTTTTGACGGCGCGGGATCACCGAACCAACATATCTATCATTTCAAGTCACAGACTGGGAATGTGATATCAAACGATGCCATTCTGGCTCGATTATTCATTGGCACCCTCAAGGGAGTTGCCTTTGAATGGTTCAGAAAACTGCCTGCGGGATGTATCCAAAAGTGGGCAGATCTAGAGAGACTCTTCCTATCAAGATTCTTTGAAGAGGATACAGAAGTCTCCATCCACACTCTTCTCGCCACTAAGCAGAAGAAGAGAGAATCCGTCAGAGCCTTCATCAAAAGGTTTCGGAACATGGCTCTGCGATGTCCAACAGGTATGACACAGTCTACCTTAGTGGAGACCTGTCGACACAACCTGCAGACCAACATCCTAGCTCGAATAGGGGTTGCAGAATGCCGTTCCTGGAGACAACTGATCTCTCAAGGCGAACAGGCTCAAAAGATTATTGCCAGGATCAAAGCCGAAGAACAAAGTAGGCTGGATCAGCCCGAGCAATCGGACCAAGCCCAATCTTCTCCTGAGCAATCAGACCAAGCTCACTCTTCCCAAGCAGAACCGGAAGATACTACGGTCGCTGAGGCCAATCCTCTTCAGTAGGAGGGCGGGTCCAACAACTATCATGTTAACAGTTACCTCTGATAGTCAAATTTGTTAGATGGCGGTCCACTAGGTGAAGTGCCATGTCTATCCTTTTCCCCCCTGCACTTGTTCAAGACTGGGGGTTGGTTTATTGGTAGTTCAATGGATTATGAGTAATAAATTTTCTGAGTTGTTATGTTTAATAGGATACCTCTGTCAACCATAAAATCTACCAGAACTATCAAGTCCATCAACTTGTCAATCCGCTTCAATAGGATGACAGGTCCACAAAACTATCACGTTAACATTTACCTCTGGTAGTCCATCAACTT
>BQKN01040274.1:0-22680 GCA_022839385.1 Asparagus kiusianus | reverse complement strand
AGATCAATCATCTCAAACATGAGGTCGTGTTTGTAGCGATTATAATGCTGCGGATGCAATGATTTAGAAATCTCTTCTGTCTCGATCGTAAGGATGAATTCTGCTTCTCGATTTGAAAGAACCATTGCCTTGTAATCTCGTAGGGATCAGCTATCTATTGTGATTTTTAGACAGTCTACAGGTGTGATTTGAAGTAAATCAAGTGCTGAGTGGGTGAACCCTTCCCATCGAACGGCGTAAAGTTAATTAAATTGAACTTCGCCGGATACGGGATTGATTCCCACTCTCTTGGATATGAACAAGGAATGCCCGTCTTCTTCGTCTCTTGAGCGGAAATCAATGTATTGATTTTGCTCTCAAGGTTTTTAATCTTCAAACTTTCACCTGTATTTTTGTTAGCACGACTCTGAGGTGGAAGTGTGGCGTTATGACTAGCATCCTCGATACCACCCCCTGCATTGACGGAAGGATTATTGGCATTGTGAGCTTCATCCGCATGTGCGTCGTCGTCTTCCTGATTAACCTGGTTACGACGACTTGGTTCGCCTTGCCGGTTTGTCAGTGCTTGGATCTGCTGGTCATGCATTTCTCTCATATTCTGCATGGCCATCTGCATCTTGAACCTGAAGCTCTCCTGTTGTTTGGCCATGGCCTCTTCGAGCATCTTGGCCACTTGTTCCGCACTTATCATGAATGACTCGCGGGGTTGTCCTTCGCTGGACACTGTATTATCTGATGCGATTGCAGAGCAGGCATCCGACTCTTCATCTTCTGAAGGTAATCTTGTCCGAACCCTACCATAAGTTGCTCGTATAATGGCTCCGGACTGCAGACGAGTTACACGCCGAGGTATTTTCGGAATCGACTCGGGATTACCCTGTGTCGATGTCCTTTTGCTGGTCATATTAGTGGTGACCCTCGGAAATTCTCCATCTTCCACCACCGTTCTTCTTCGTCGGAAACACCTAGGCCTTGGTTTTGGCGTTTCGGTACTGAGCCTTTCAAAAACCGAGACTCTTTCGGGGACTGTATTGGTGCATTTGCACTCAGACAATACTGCCCGAATGAGTTTGGAACAGGGGCAGTGGGCTTCTAGTCCTCGAAAACTCTTTTTCCTAGCTTTACTCGTACCCCCAGCACAATAGTACAACTCGTCGGCTTGAAGGTCGGAGCAACCTATCATGTGTTGGCACGACTTCTCAGGAATAACATTATCATCATCAGACGACAATGTTTCCTTCTGAGGGTGAACTGCCTTCTTTGGGCTCTCAAGAGTCACGCGTCTCGAAACACGCCTTTGTGGGCGTGAGTTTTCGACGGGCTCCTGGACTTCAATGCGCAAACTGGTGCGCGTAGTTGCCATGATCTCTTTGTCATGTTGAGGGTTGCGGCGACCCCCAGCATGTTGAGTCGTTCGGGGCTTCTTCATCGGGCCCAAACGTTCTTGAACTGGAGCTTTGGGAAGTAGACCGAGGCGCTCCAAAACCAACCTCCTTCCTCGGAATGGTTCTGCGATATCTCCCGGAGCAGCTACCGGCGACTTAGGTTGGTTTGCCGGAGGTTGACTTGCGTTGGAGGCTGAATCGCCGCTTCAGACTTCGGCCTCCATATTTAGCGGGTTGGTGGCGGTTTCTTGGCCACTTCCTTCTGCAGTCTTCTACGGGCTTCTTGGACTTGAGCCCGTGCCTGCGTCGACAGTGCGCGGCGCTTGCGAATGCGCTCATCAAGCGTTGAACGATTCCGTTTGACACGGATCCATTCCATTGTTGGCGGCTTAGAAGAGCTGCCATTTGTTGGTTGTTGAGGCTGTTTGCCTCTTCTGTTCTTCAGATCCGCCTTGTAGTGGATTCCGTCAATGGACTCCATCGCCTTCGCGAATTGTCGCGCCAGGCGTTGACGTCGCCTCTGGCGAGCACTCTTTGAGAGAGTGACCACGCCTTCAACAACGAGGGAACTGGCCAGAATAGCTCTGACCTGGTTGGAGGTTGGGGGAACTTCACCCGATGCAACTTCGGCATCAATCGGGGTGAGATCTTCGTTGGTACTCTGCACTTCTTCGTACCAACAGACTTTTCTCCTGGAGGAGAACTTCTGAGATTTCTTGGACTTGCGGGGGGAGGTGGATCCAGACGAGGATGATAGATACTCCTCGAACTTTTGTTAGTCGAATTCATACTCGACCTCCTCCTCGACCGGGATTGAGATCCGCGGCTGCGACGCAACGATATCGGCAGCGAGATCGGTGGCTCCCACTGTGGTCGCCAGATTGTTCGCGGGAAAAGTTGTTTTCTTCATTGACATCATCATTCTCTCTTAAGTAACTATTTTTTGATTACAAAAGATCCGGTCTTTTTATAAGATCCGGTTACAACGAGATCAAAGAAAGAAAAAATAACAAAAAATTACAACTTTCCTTTTATGCCGAACAAATCGCGAGATCCTGTTTTGCGGTCTCTCGCTTTTGTGGGTTCTTTGCCTGTGCCGGGGTTAATCCGTGGACCACCGCATGATCTAGATCCGGTCGGATCTATATAGTATAACGGGTATTATTTCACCAAGGAAATAATAGTCGGGGGGATTAGTTCACCAAGGAAATAATCGCCCGAAGTAATCGAAATCGACCAAGCAAAATCGATACTCTTCTCGGGATCAAAGACCAAGCTTTGATCCGGAGGATGACTGTGTAGATCTGAGATCCGATCCCTCTTGAACTCCTGCCTTATTTGGCGTGGACGATCGCCGAGCACCGGATCTGAAAGAGCAAGTCCTCAAAGTCCCAAAGCTTCAATCTTTTTTAGTTTTGAGCCTTGAATCCAACAGAGCTTCGCTTTCAAAATTTCCAACCTCTCAAAAATGAGCCCTCAAGTCCTATTTATAGGCACTCAAGGTTGTGCCTTGGGCCAAGTGGCCGATGCACCTAGCCACCAAAAGGTGGCCGAGGCATCGAGCCACCAAAAGGTGGCTCGGTTTTGGCCGAGTCCTCTAAATGTTGGTTTTTTTTTATTTTTCGGTTTATCCGAACTCTGATTTGTTGATCTGAACTCTGATTTGGCAGTCCGAATCCTGATTTGGTAGTAAATCCGCTTCGGTGTTCGAGTTTGAGTTCGGATCCTGATTTGGCAGTAAATCCGCTTCATTGCGTCTCACTTGGCTTCGATATTGTGGTTTAACGATCATTCTTGGATTCATCGCCCGATGGTTCGCTGGTTTGTCGAATCATCGTGCCGAGCTGTGTTAAGGGACCTATAAGCAGTTTTATATGCCTACAAGGGAAACCGATTTGCGGAGTCATTTCTGGCGTACATCGAGGAGGTGATGCGACGGGATCAGGGAGCCGAGTTATTGGAGACTAGAGTTGTCTCAGAGTATCAGGATGTCTTTCAGGACATACCTGGATTATCTCCAGTGAGAGAGGTTAAGTTCTGTATTGAGTTGCAGCCAGGCACAGCCCCGATATCCCGCGCACCCTATCGCATGGCACCAGCTAAGATGAGGGAGCTGCAGACCCAGTTGGACGAGTTGTTAGCTCAGGGTTTTATTCGCCGGAGTCATTCTCCGTGGGGCGCGTCGGTCCTCTTCGTGAAGAAGAAGGATGGTAGTATGAGGTTATGCATAGATTATAGAGAGTTGAACAAGGTCACTATCCGGAATAGGTACCCACTACCTAGGATTGATGACTTGTTTGACCAGCTGTAGGGAGAACAGTATTTCTCAAAGATTGATCTTCGTTCTGGCTATCATCAGTTGCGGGTTCGGGAGATGGATGTTCCCAAGACCGCCTTTCTTACTCGATATGGGTCCTTCAAGTTCTTGGTCATGCCATTTGGGTTGACCAATGCACCCGCGGAATTCATGGATTTGATGAACCGGGTTTTTCGTCCCTTCTTAGATCAGTTTGTGATCGTCTTTATCGATGATATACTCATTTACTCGAGATCGGAGGCAGATCATAAGGAGCATCTACGGATAGCGTTGAGGACTCTGCGAGAGCATCAATTGTATGCTATGTTTAGCAAGTGTGAATTTTGGCTTTCGGAAGTCAGATTTCTTGGCCACATCATTAGTAGAGAGGGCATAGCAGTGGACCCGGCTAAGGTCACGGCAGTTCTTGATTGGGAGCCACCGAAGACGGTGTCAGAGATTCGTAGCTTTTTGGGTTTAGCTGGATATTACAGGAAGTTCTTCCAGGACTTCTCAAAGATTGCGACGCCGATTACACGCCTTACGAAGAAGGGTGTACAGTTCATATGGAGCATGGAGTGCCAGAAGGCCTTTGATATTTTGAAGGCTAAATTGACTACAACGCCAGTTCTGATTATTCCGAGTAGTGACAGGACATTCGTTGTGTACACGGATGCATCATTGGCAGGCTTGGGAGGCGTATTGATGCAGACTCAGAGGGTAGTAGCCTATATCTCACGGCAGTTGAGGGTGCATGAGCAGAACTATCACACTCATGACTTGGAGTTAGCAGCAGTGGTGTTTGCACTGAAGTCATGGAGGCACTACTTGTATGGAGTGTAGTTTGAGTTATTCACAGACCATCAGAGTCTGAAGTATCTCTTTTCTCAGAAGGAACTCAATCAGAGGCAGAGGAGATGGATTGAGTTTATCAAGGACTACGAGTTCACGATCCAGTATCATCCGGGGAAGACGAACGTCGTGGCAGATGCTTTAAGCAGGAAGCGCCGACATCGGGTTGCGGCTTTGAGGTGTTCATTGTACAGAGATCTTATCACTCTTAGCCAGTTTGATTTTAGACCCGAGATTGGAGGAACCAGTGCATTCTTGGGAGCTGTATCAGTACAGCCAGCTTGGAGTGGCAGAGTTGTTAGGGCTTAGTTAGAGGACTCTTAGATTCAAACGCATAAGGGGGAGATTTCTAAAGAGCCTAAGGCGAACTGGACCATTGGAGCAGATGGAGGATTGCGGATGAAGGGTAGATTGGTTATGCCAGCCAGTGTAGAGTTCAAGAGGGAGTTATTTGATGAGTCGCACTGTACTCGGTACACAGTACATCCAGGGACTACTAAGATGTACAAAGACCTGAAGAGGCATTTCTGGTGGAGTGGTATGCGGAGAGAGATTACAGACTATGTGGTCAGATGTTTTACCTGTCAGCAGGTGAAGGCAGAGCATCAGAGACCGGCAGGGACACTCCAGCCTTTACCCATTCCAGAGTGGAAGTGGGCAGACATTTCTAAGGATTTTATTGTGGGGTTGCCGAAGTCGAAGAAGGTGAATGATTCTGTTTGGGTGATAGTGGACCGATTGACGAAGTCAGCACATTTCATTCCGGTGAGGACCACTTATACAGGTGAGACATATGCGAGGATCTTCATTCGGGAGATAGTTCGACTTCACGGAGTACCGGACACGATCGTGTCGGATCGAGGATCGGTTTTCACTTCACATTTTTGGAGGAGTTTCCAGGACTCATTTGGCAGCACGCTATCCTATAGCAGTGTATTCCACCCCCAGACGGATGGCCAGACGGAGAGGGTGAATCAGGTATTGGAGGACATGTTGCGGGCATGTGTCATTGACTTCCAAGGCAGTTGGGAGGACCATATTCCACTAGTAGAGTTCGCTTATAACAATAGTTATCAAGCGACGATCGGTATGGCCCCGTATGAAGCATTGTACGGGAGACCTTGTAGGTCACCGATATGTTGGGCCGAGCCGGAGGACAGCTTGATGTTTGGGCTAGAACTAGTGAGGCAGACTACTGAGAAGGTAACTTTGATCAGGGAGCGGATCCTAGCCGCTCAAAGTCGGCAGAAGAGCTATGCAGATAAGAGGCGGAGACCCCTAGAGTTTCAGATTGGAGATTTGGTTATGCTTAAGGTATCACCTATGAAAGATGTGCAGCGATTCCGGAGGCGAGGGAAGCTTGCACCGAGATATATTGGGCCTTTTCAGATTCTAGAGCGCATTGGAGCTGTGTCATACAGACTAGATCTTCCAGCATCGATGTCTAGTATACACAATGTATTTCATGTTTCTATACTCAAGAAACACTTGCATGATGAGGAGCAGCAGCGAGTATTGGATGCACCAGAGATTGAGCTTCAGGGGGATTTGACTACTATTGAGATTCCGGTTCGTATTCTTGCCAGAGAGGACAAGAGGCTTAGAAACAAGGTAATCCCCTTGGTGAAAGTTCAGTGGAACCGAGGAGGCATTGAGGAGATTTCTTGGGAGCGCGAAGAGGACATGCGTCGTGACTACCCACATTTGGTTGAGCAGGTAAATGAATTCTTATGATGATTATATATCTTAACTTGTGTGTATATCTTTGGGTATGTTTGCATTTAACGCTAGAATGATGATACTTTCGCTTAATTTTTAATCTTTTGGAACACATAGTATATGTATGGGGGGTTCCTTGTTTGGATTTTTCGTCCGATGTACTAGTTCCACTAGATTAGGATTTGAGCGAGAATATTATCATTTTAGATCGTTAAGTGTAAATATCTCTATAAGGTTATCTAGGAGTTCATATTTCAAGATTCGTATGATTTCCGAATTTCGAGGATGAAATTCTTTTAAGGGGGGAAGAATGTAAAACACTGAAATCTTTTTATAATGAAATATGTGAATTAATAGTAATAAATATTTCTTTTGTGATAAATAATCATATAGATATATGATGTACATGTTTATCAGTGTTTGGGAACCCATTAAGTGTTTATATGTGAGAGGAATCGTGTGAAATGACCAGAGCAGTGTATGCCCAGCAGCAGGCATCTTACTGCTGCGCGGTCGACCGGGCCGGTCGACCGTGGCGGTCGACCGCGTTGGTCGACCGCACAGCGGTCAGAGAGTTTTCAGGTTTGGGTTGTTACGGATTTTTGTTTTGGTCTTATCAGGTTTTGGGTCAGGTTAGGGGATTAGTATACATACTAATCCAACCCAGGAGAGCCTCTCTTGATCTGAGACCTAAAACCCTAGCCCCCATCTCTCTCCTCTCTAAACCCTAGCTGGATCTGGCGATTTTGAGAAGTTCGGAGGATTTTCAGGGGGTTTTCGCAGGTTAGATCGAAGGAGGATCATCTTCAGGGCATTTGTCAGCATCTAAGGCGAGTATCATCTCGCCTAATCCCTCACCCCTATTTTCTAGGGTTTTCTTTTGAGTTTTTATGAGTTTTGATGAGCTAAAGTGGTATTTTTGTATAAAAATGAACTCTCTATAAGATGGTTAGAAAGAATCAAAGGTTTCAGTTTGTAAAAGTTCTCCAATGTTCTGTTTTATAAAGGTTTAGATCTGAAATTTGCTTAAACAAGAGTTAAATCATGTTTACTGTAATCAAAACGTTTTGATCTCGTTTCTCTGTATTTAGAATGTTGGGAATATAGTTTTCATGCTTAAAATTTATTGTTTTTCTACAGTATGATTTATAGAGACATTAGATCTGTAATATCGTGGAAGTAAACAAATTTTTTTGTTACAGGTTTTGAGCTGACAGAAACCCAGATTTGGGTTTCTGTCCGCTTGGCGGTCGACCGGTGCGGTCGACCGCTGGGCTCACTGTAGGGGCGGTAATAGCCTGCGGTCGACCGCACCGGTCAACCGCGACATCCAACCGGTCGACCACAACGTCCAACCGGTCGACCGTGACGTTCTGCCGGTCGACCGAGATGCCTAGCGGTCGACCGCCAGGCTCGTATCAGAGTGCGGTCGACCGAGTCGGTCGACCGCCGCACTGTCTGTTGCAAACCCTTGTATTGTGTATTTTTGGATATTTTACTCATGTTCGACTATTTGCCTAGATTATCTGACTTTGTTTTTTAGTCTTACTCTGTATTCATGCATGATAGAACACCGAGGGTACAAAATGTGGATACACACACTAATTTGATTGTGGAGTGATATAGGTAAATTCAACTATATATCTCAGTGATATTTTCACCATTTCTCAGTCCTCGTGTTGGACTATAATCCATAGAAGTCCTCGTGTTGGACTATAATCCATTTTAGTCCTCGTGTTGGACATTTGCCACTTACCCCATGAGTTTGGAAATCATAGTATTTAGTTCTTATGTCGAACATATTTCTTAACCCTGTATATGACTTTCTCACAGAAGATCATGACATGACACTTATGTAGATTTTGACATGAAGTCCATGTACGCTATAACATGATATTCATGTAGTCTATGCCATGGTACTTTACTTATGTCCTGAGATTTGTTGTATTTCTTCTATTATTGTTCTTGCACTAGAACTTCGGGTTTGGTGGTTAGAAGTTTACAATTTGAGATACAAGGTATATACATGAGGGTTTTCTTGTTTGGATTATTTCGCTCGACGTACCTATGCTCGTGTTGTAAATTTCTAAATACTAAAACCCCTTTTTGTTTAAAACTTATGTTTTGAGACTTATTATGTATTGACTGTATTTTCATATACAACGAGCCCTGTTCCCTTGGGGTTGGTTGTGATGTTACTCGCTAGCGCTTTGACGCTCGTTGTCCCTCCCCATTTCAGGTAACGAGTCAGAAGCCCGGAGAGTCGCAGGTTGATGGCGACACACATTAGTGATAGCTGTTTAGTTATACTTATGTTAGAACTCCACTATAGATTATGTTAGGCAGTTGAGAGTATCGTTCTAGAAGTTGTAAAGGCTGTGTGCCTTATTTTCTCTTATCAGATATTGTACTTGAGACTTGTTGACTACTCCAGTTTATTTATTCAGACAATGACTATGTATTTCCATTTGTTGGATGATGAGATATTTATATGATTATTATCATTTCATCAGCACTTCATGTATTATCTTTTACTTGCTTTTGTACCTACACCTGTATTTGACTCTACTAGATTGATATTAATTGTGATGGTGAAACATGTTGTTGCACGGTGTGGTGCATGGCAGGCTTGACATTCTTGGTTTCACCTTGGACTGCAGCCTTGTGTGAACCCAGGGGCGTCACAGTTGGTATCAGAGCCAGGTTCCAATATCCTAGGGATCATCCTGTGTCGAGTCGTGGAGCTAGGATAGAGTTTCTTAGGATTCATGTATATAGTCCGCAAGGATTTCCTAGCATGTGTGAGGACGATATATGCGTATATCTCAAAAATTTGAGAAATTTTTTTTTATGACAACTATTTTTGAATAAGTTTAAAGTAATTGTGCAAATATTATATGTCGTGAAAATTGTATTGGCATACGCTATTTATAAAGGTCTATTTTGACTTATGAACTTTTAATTTTCTTACCATCAGGGAGAGAGATGGCAGGGCGTGATAGACCTCATACCAGGAGAGCTAGCCAAGCAGATTCACAGCAGACTCCATCAGAGCAGCAGCCAGCTCAGTCCGAGCCTCAGCAGGCTCCACCCGAGCCGCAGCAGGCTCCTCAGTATCTGGTGGACCTTATGGCCCCTCTTATTGCTCGGATGAAAGCTATTGAGGAGTTGGTGACGACTCATAAAGCACCACCGGCACCACCACCGCCACCACCGGTAGCTCAGCAGCAGGGGATACCTACCGTTCCTGTCAGAGAGAGACCCCTAGAGGTCACGCCTGCAGCCATCCCTCTAGCAGTCCCAGATAGAGCCACAGAGCAGGAGGCTTGGCTCCGTATGGTGGAGAGGTACCAGAAGATGAGGGCACCGGAGTTCCAGGGATCACCAGACCCTCTTGCAGCCCATAAGTGGAAGGAGGATGTGAGCAATATCCTCGATATACTCGGTGTAGATTCAGTTCAGAAGCAGCGACTGGCATCCTACAGCCTAAAGGTAGATGCTGGGAGGTGGTACCGACTCCAGTTTACTCCAGAGCAGAGGCTGACCCTCACATGGGAGGACTTCATATATTTCTTCGATGGGCAGTACATTTCTTCTGCAGCACGGACTGGGAAGGAGCTCGAGTTGTCCCGTTTGACTCAGGGGACATGTCAGTGGCTGATTTTGAGAGTCGGTTCATGGAGTTGCTACATTTCACAGGCATGTGGCAGACGGGAGAGCGTCAGGCTCAGATGTTCTTAGCTGGGCTTCGCCCTAATCTCCGACGATACCTCGTATCGAGGAGATTTTATTCAGTCAGGGATGTAGCTGAGGCTGTCACTTCTCAGGAGATTGAGACCACTATGTTCCAGAAGGATAAGGAAGGGAAGGCTAAGACAGGACAGAGTGGGGAGAAGAGCAAGAACAAGAGACCTTTTTCTGGACACCAGCATCAGCATTAGGGCTCTTATAAGAAGGGACCCCAGCAGGATCAGAGAGCGCATCAGCAGTGCAAGTTCCAGGGGTCTTATTTTAACTGTCACAAGGTCGGGCATAAGGCATCGGAGTGCCGTAGAGCACCAGCAGGAGCCCAGCAGGGTAGGGGTCCGAACCAGTAGCAACGCCAGCAGGGCAGAGGTCAGGGCCAGCAGAACAGACTTGAGGCACCGCCAGCAGCTCAGAGGACTGAGGGGCAGATTCGGGAAGTTCAGGATGTTCCTCAAGGTCAGATTATCCCATATTCTCCACCACCATCAGCAGAGCAGTCTTCTGCCACAAGCAGGGTATATGCAGTAGTTCCCCGTGATCATGGAGCCAGCGGAGCCGTAGTGGAGGGTACGTTCTTTGTGAACTCTCTTCCCGCCCGTATTCTTTTCGATTCGGGAGCTTCGCATTCTTTCATCTCGCATGCATTTATAACTAGACTCCAGCTCGTAGCTCAGCCTCTAGACACCCCTCTATCTGTTTCCACCCCTTTAGGTGAGGTATCGCTTCTGGAGAGCGTTTGTAGGAGGTGTACCGTCAGTCTAGACGAGTCGGAGTTCATAGTGGATTTGATATGTCTGAGTTCGATGTCATCCTTGGTATGGATTGGTTGTCTTCCTACCATATTAGTATTGACTGCTTTGCGAAGACAGTCAAGTTGCGAGCGTCCGATGGGTCCGAGATGATTGTAGCCACCTCGCAGGGCTGTTCGCGGGAAAAGTTGTTTTCTTCATTGACATCATAAATCTCTCTTAAGTAACTATTTTTTGATTACAAAAGATCTGGTCTTTTTATAAGATCCGGTTACAACGAGATCAAAGAAAGAAAAAATAACAAAAAATTACAACTTTCCTTTTATGCCGAACAAATCGCGAGATCCTGTTTTGCGGTCTCTCGCTTTTGTGGGTTCTTTGCCTGCGCCGGGGTTAATCCGTGGACCACCACGTGATCTAGATCCGGTCGGATCTACACAGTATAACGAGTATTATTTCACCAAGGAAATAATAGCCGGGGGGATTAGTTCACCAAGGAAATAATCACTCGAAGTAATCGAAATCGACCAAGCAAAATCAATACTCTTCTCGGGATCAAAGACCAAGCTTTGATCCGGAGGATGACTGTGTAGATCTGAGATCCGATCCCTCTCGAACTCCTGCCTTATTTAGCGTGGACTATCGCCGAGCACCAGATTTGAAAGAGCAAGTCCTCAAAGTCCCAAAGCTTCAATCTTTTTTAGTTTTGAGGCTTGAATCCAGCAGAGCTTCGCTTCCAAAATTTCCAACCTCTCAAAAATAAGCCCTCAAGTCCTATTTATAGGCACTCAAGGCTGTGCCTTGGCCCAAGTGGCCGAGGCACCTAGCCACCAAAAGGTGGCCGAGGCACCGAGCCACCAAAAGGTGGCCGAGGCACCGAGCCACCAAAAGGTGGCTGAGGCACCTAGCCACCAAAAGGTGGCCGAGGCATCGAGCCACCAAAAGGTGGCTCGGTTTTGTCCGAGTCCTCCAAATGTTGGTTTTTTTTTGTTTTTCGGTTTATCCGAACTCTGATTTGTTAATCTGAACTCTGATTTGCTAGTTCGGATCCTGATTTGGTAGTAAATCTTCTTCGGTGTTCGAGTTTGAGTTCGGATCCTGATTTGGCAGTAAATCCGCTTCATTGCGTCTCACTTGGCTTCGATATTGTGGTTTAACGATCATTCTTGGATTCATCGCCCGATGGTTCGTTGGTTTGTCGAATCATCGTGTCGAGCTGTGTTAAGGGACCTATAAGTAGTTTTATACGCCTACAGATACCCCCTCCAAAGTATTTCAGCCTCATTCTTTTATAGAAGAGTCTGGAATACTTTGGATATGATTGTCCCATCCTTCAATCGGTTATGACGAGATGTTTGGAATGGCTTTTATTCTTGATTCCTTCAATCCTCAATGCTATTCGGTGCTTTGTCGAATGTCTGGAAGGGTTCCGGTGCTGCATTTATTGTCTGACCGTTGTTGGAATTTCGAACTTGAAGCTAATTCCTGATTTTCTAATCTTTAGCTCGTGTTTGTTGTTTCAACATAGAACTGACCATCGATTGTTGGCGTTGAGTCTTCATTTGTAACGCGTTGTCCGGCGTTTGAGCTTCCTTGTGACGCGTAGTCTGGCGTTTGAGCTTCCTTGTGACGCGTTGTCCGGCGTCCGAGCTTCATTGCAACGCGTTGTCCGACGTTCGACACAGTTTATACTCGTACGTCTGCTGGAGTATACACAGTTTAAGCTCTTAAGGAATTAGAGCGTGGTAGATATTCGAGTCACGAGACAAATCTACGAAGTTGATGCGTCAATGACTTGTATTTATAGAATTTTTGGCAAATTCTCAGCCATCAACGGGTTTGATAAGCCTTTACCGACTACCGTTTGAGTCGGGCTAGCATGCGGATTGTTTAAGTCCGTTCCGCATGTGACGTTAAGCTAAAAGAGTTAACCCTTTTAGTGCTACGATATTGAATACGTAGACTTCGTCTTTCTCCTGTGAAATGACTAAACAGCAACGTGTATTAGATGTTGACTTAGGATTTCTGGCAAATCCTCAGCCTTCAACGGATTTAATGAGTCTTTACCAACTACCGTTTGAGTCGGCTAGCATGCGGATTGTTTAAGTCCGTTCCGCATGTGACGTTAAGCTAAAAGAGTTAACCCTTTTAGTGCTACGATATTGAATACGTAGACTTCGTCTTTCTCCTGTGAAAAGACTAAACAGCGACGTGTATGAGACATTGACTTAGGATTTTTGGCAAATCCTCAGCCCTCAACGGATTTGACATGCTCTTACCGATTATCGTTTGAATCGGGCTTACATGCGGATTGTTTTAGTCTGTTCCGCATGTGACGTTGTGCTAAAGGAATGAACTCCCTTAGACTTTGTGCTATGATGTCGAATACTTAGGCTTTACCATTTGTTACGGGAATAGGCTACCCGGCAGTGCGTGTTAGGCGTTGACTTTAGGATTTTTGGCTAACCCTCAGCCTTCAACGGATTTGATTAGCCTTTACCGACTACCGTTTGAGTCGGGCTAGCATGCGGATTGTCTAAATCCGCTCCACATGTAACGTTGCGCTAACGGAATGAATTCCCTTAGACTCATTGCTACGACTTCGAATACGTAGACTTCGCTATTGTTACGGGAATAGGCTACCCGACAACGTGTATTAGACGTTGACTTATCCCTACTTAGGCTTCGGGATAAAGGTCCCCAGAATCAGGTTCTGGTATCTTTTTATACGGACAAAGACTAAACCGGCGACGCGTGTTAGGCGTCGGCATATCCTTTCTTAGGATTCAGGATGAAATTCCCCATACGTGTAAGGCATGGATTTTGGTGTTATTAATAACAACCTCCCACAATGTTGAATATGTGGGCGAGTGGTCTTTTTAACGGTTAAGAACTAACCGGCATCGCGGGTTAGGCGCAGACTTATCCCTGCTTAGGCTTCAGGATAGAATACTCCAGAATCGAACTCTGGTGTCTTTTTCTACGGAGAAAGACTAAACCGGCAACGCGTGTTAGGCGCAGGCTTATCCCTGCTTAGGATTCGGGATAAACTTCCTAGAATGAATCCTAAATTCTTGGAAAAGGATTGGTGTGGGAAAGGAAGAATTTTATATTTTTTTCCCCGAACAAGGAAGGAAGAATTTTATATTTTATTCTTTGATTTTGGAAAGGAAGAATTTTATATTCTATTTCCAGTGCAAGAAAGAAACTAGAAGTGGGATCTCCACTCCGAGAATCCGGAAGATCTAGATAAGCTTACCTTTTATAGGATTGGTTGTCTAGATGAGTTTTTTTTCGTTTATCGAAATGAAATTTCAACTTTGGTTATAACCATGAAGAGGTTTAACCAAAGAGAAAAGAAGGGAGTTCTTTCGTTTATCGAAAGGAGGCTCTGAATTAAAAGTGGACCTCTTGTTCGTGGAAAGAATCAAGAGGGGAATTTGTTGGTGGCTTGGACCAGAAAGACATTTTTAGTGAACTCATTATCAATTGAAATTGATCATTGAGGGATTTTGGTGGTGAAAATGATTTTGGGTTATCCTCTAGAATACTAAGTGTAATATTCTTCAAGGAACTTCCCGATAAATGGGTTATCCTGAATGTACTAGGGATAGTACTTTTTCAGGAACTTCCCATTTATTGGCATTAATTGCCTGACGCCCTCTAGAGAAATTAGGCGATAAGCGCTATTTGAGTAGACTGTGTCTATCACAAACGGCCCTTCCCATTTGGGTTCAAATTTACCTTTCTTCTTGGAGTTGAAGATTATCGGTCGGCGAGCAGCGATGACCAGATCTCCTTCCTTAAAGCTTCTCTGTCGGACTCTTTTGTTAAAAGCCCTAGATATTCTAGCTTGATAAAACTCAATGTGTTGTTGAGCTTCCAAGCATTTTTCATCCAACATTTTGAGTTCTTCGAGACGTTTCTGATGTTGTTCTTCCGTCATCATCTCCGTTGCAAGAGCAATCCGAAGGGATGGGATTTGGATTTTCAATGGCAGCACAGCTTCACATCCGTATACCAACGAATATGGGGTAGCTCCTGTAGGTGTACGTATGGTGGTACGATAAGCCCAGAGTGCTTCACCGAGTTTATCGTCCCAGTCTCGTTTATTGGTCTTCATGAGCTTTGACAGGATCTTAATGATCGTCTTGTTAAAAGCCTCAGCTAATCCATTCGTAGCAGGATAATAAGCTGTTGATGAAACATCTTGAATTTTGAACTTGTCACAGAACCTGATGAAAGCATTGCTTATGAACTGTGGGCCGTTGTCATGAATGATCCGTCTTGGCATGCCGTGTCGGTATATGACATGATGCTTGATGAAATTGATGACGTTGTTCGTCTTCACTTCTTTAAGCGGAATTGCTTCAGCCCACTTTGAAAAGTAATCCGTGATTGCAAGAATAAATCGATCACCTTTGACTGAAGGGGGAAAAATAGGACCGACAATGTCCATACCCCATGTCTCGAATGGCTAGGACGTGGTTGACGTGTGTAACCGCTCCGGTGGTTGGTGCATATAATTTGCATGTACTTGACAGGCATGACATCCTCGAGCGTATTAGATCACGTCACGAACCATTGTTGGCCAAAAATATCCCATTCTCCTGATGCGATCATACAGTTTGGGACCAGGCTGATGCACACCGCATTCTCCTTCGTGTGCTTCCTTAAGAACTTCTTCTGCTTCTTCATTCGAAAGGCATCGAAGTAACAAATCATCGTACCCTCGACGGTATAATGTATGAGTCTCGGTATTATAGAAGAACCTTGGTCCTCTTCGGTGGATTGATTCCCTTTCTTTTACATCCTCTGGCAAAATACCGTATTGAACGTAGTCAATGATAGGAAAACGCCAGTCTCAGGACTCAGCCCCAATTTGAGTTGAGTTTACCTCCTTGGCGTTTATGTTTCTATCATCTTCCTCTTCGATATCCATATTGTATATGGGTATGCAGAGTTGATGCGATCTTACTGTGACTAGCAGTTCAGTTTCGGGAGGCTGCGCAAGTGATACCGCTAGTGCTGCCAGTGCATCCGCATAAGCGTTCTGGAGACGAGGGATGTATTCAATAAAGAATTCTTCAAAAGAATCTACCATTTTGACGGCCTCCTGGTGGTATGGGATCAGGTCTTGGTTCCTGACTTCATACTCTCCACGGACTTGGTTGACTATCAATTGAGAATCCCCAAAAGCTTTGAGATATTCGACCCCCAGCTCCTTGGCGAAACTGAGTCCAATGAGGAGCGCGTTGTACTCGGCTATGTTATTGGAACATGGATCAGTCAATGAATAAGCCCGAGGCTGTTCGCAGGAAAATCTGTTGCTTTCTTCATTATTGATATCATTGTACACTTTAATAATCGTTTATCGAATTACAAAGATCCAGTCTTTTTATAAGAGCCGGTTACAATGAAAATCAAAATACAAATAAAGAAAAATTACAACTTGTTTCCTTCTTTGTCGAACGAATCGCGAGCTCCTGTTATGCGGTCACTCGCTTTGGTGGGTTCTTTGCCTGCGCCGGGGTTGTTTGCCGTGGACCACCGCGAGATCTAGATCCGGTCGGATCTACGCAGTATAACGGGTATAATCCCACCAAGGAGATAATAGCCGGGAGGGATTGTTTCACCAAGGAAACAACCGCTCGAATCTCGGGATCTAAGAACCAAGCTTAGATCCGGAGTGTACCTACGTAGATCTGAGGATTTAAGATCCGGTTCTCTCGAACACTTGCCTTATTTGGCGTTGATGATCGCCGAGCACCAGATCTGAATGAGGGAGTCCCCGAAGTCCTAAAGTTTGAGTCTTTTTAGATCTGAATCTCCAATCCAGCAGGGCTTCGCCTCCTCCAAAATCCAACCTTTCAAAATGAAGAACCCCCTGGCCTATTTATAGGCACTCGAACCCGTGCCCGTGTGCACACAAGAGAGAGAGGAGGGGGAAGCCGGCCACCTTGAGGTAGCTCGGCTTTGGCCGAGCCACCCTGGGGTGGCTCGGCCACCGAGCCACCTCAGGGTGGCTCGGCTTGGGCCGAGCCACCTTGGGGTGGCTCGGTTTAGGCCAAGTCCCCGGGTGTTTGTCCGTTTCGTCGTTTCCCGTTGTTTCTGGTTCCGACGTGATTCGGTTTGTGGTTGACTTGGTCTGGAATCGATTTGTTGATTTGATTCCCGATATGGCAGTTAATCCGCTTCTGAGTTCGAGTCCGAAACTGATCTTGATTTGATCGCGATTCGTCCGAGTCCATTCTTAGTTGGACGACTCGTTGACTCCCCGAACCGTTGGATTGATTCCGCACGCGATTGACATTGTTTGCGTGCAATTTGTTGACCTCGTCGCCTCGTCACTCGATGGTTCGTTGATTTGTCGAATCACCGTATCGAGCTGTGTTGTGGGACCTATAGGCAATTTTATACGCCTACAGATACCCCCTCCAAAGTATTTCAGCCTCGTTCTTTTATAGAAGAGTCTGGAATACTTTGGATGTGATTGTCCCAACCTTCAGTCGGTGTAGCGGGACTTTGGAATGGCTTCTGTTCTGGATTCCTTCAATTCCTTTAGGCTATTCGGTGCTTTGTCGAACGTTTATAAGGGTTCCGGTGCTGCATTTATTGTCTGACCGTTGTTGGAATTTGAACTTGAAGTCGATTCTTGATTTCTTGATTTTTTTAGCTCGAGTTGGTTGCTTCAACATAGAACTGATCATCAATTGACGGTGTCGTCCGGCGTTTGAGCTTCATTGTGACGCGTTGTCCGGTGTCCAGGCTTCATTGTAATGCGCTGTTCGACGTTTGACACAGTTTATACTCGTACGTCTGCTGGAGTATACACAGTTTAAGCTCTTAAGGTATTGGAGCATAGCAGATACTTGAGTCACGAGACCAATTTGTAAAATTAATGCGTCAATGGCTCGTATTCATAGAATTTTTGGCAAATTCTTAGCCATCAACGAATTTGATGAGCCTTTACCGACTACCGTTTGAGTCGGGCTAGCATGCGGATTGTTTAAGTCCGTTCCGCATGTGACGTTAAGCTAAAAGAGTTAACCCTTTTAGTGCTACGATATTGAATACGTAGACTTCGCCATTGTTATGGGAATAGGCTACCCAGCGACGCGTGTTAGGCGTTGACTTTAGGGTTTTTGGCTAACCCCCAGCCTTAAACGGATTTGATTAGCCTTTACCGACTACCGTATGAGTCGGGCTAGCATGTGAATTATTTAAATCCGTTCGCATGTAACGTTGTGCTCAGAGATTGAATTCTCTAAGACTTTGTGCTATGATGTCGAATACATAGACTTTGCCATTGTTATGGGAATAGGCTACCCAGTGACGCGTGTGAGGCGCTGACTTATCCCTACTTAGGCTTCGGGATAAAATACCCCAGAATTGAACTCTGGTGTCTTTTTCAATCGGAAAAAGACTAAACCGGCGACGCGTGTTAGGCGTCGACTTATCCTTTCTTAGGATTCAGGATGAACTTCCCCATGCGTGTAAGGCATGGATTTCGGTGTTATTAATAACAACCTGCCACAATGTTGAATATGCGGACGGGTGTTCTTTTTAACGGTTAAGAACTAACCGACAACGCGTGTTAGGCGCGGACTTATCCTTGCTTAGGTTTCAGGATAAAATACCCCAGAATCGAACTCTGGTGTCTTTTTACTAAACCGACAGCGCGTGTTAGGCGCAGACTTATCCCTGCTTAGGATTCGGGATAAACTTCCTAGGATGAATCCTAAATTCTTGGAAAAGGATTGGTGTGGGAAGGAAGAATTTTATATTCTATTCCCCAAACAAAGAAGGAAAGGAAATTCGAGGTGGGATCTCCACCCCCAGAGTCCGGAAAGGTGAAACTCAGAATAGGATCTCCACTCCGAGAATCGAAAAGATTCGGATAACCCTAACTGTCGGAAGGTTTGATTACCGAACTAAGGATGAATTTCTCGTTTATCGAGAATGAATTGTGGTTTTGGTCCTAACTGTAGGAAGGTTTGACCAAGCGGGAGCTTAAGATGACCCTAACTGTAGGAAGGTTTGATCACTCGATTTGAAAGTGGACCTCTCGTTCATTGGAGGAATCGAGAGGGGATTTTGGTTTTGGTCCTAACTGTAGGAAGGTTTGACCAAGTAGGGGATTTGAGACGATCCTAACTGTAAGAAGGTTTGATCGCTCGATTTGTGGGCCTCTCGTTCATTGAAGGAATCGAGAGGGGAATTTGGTTTTGGTCCTAACTGTAGGAAGGTTTGACCAAGCGAAAAAGGAGAGTAAGAGTACAAATTACTGTAAGATGTTGGTTCGTACAAATTACTCAAAGGGGGTTTCTGATGTTAAGTGATAAAGACTTAACAAAAACGGGGTTCTGACAATTCGTCAGTGATTTCAAGAGTGTTTAGTGTTTATCACTTTATTCATAATGATTGGGTTATCCCTAAGAATATTATATTTAACATTCTTCCGGGAACTTCCCGTTACATGAATTATCGACCCCCAGCTTTCTTTACAAAACTGGGTGCACGATCGGGTTATCCTTAAGAGTACCACGCACGGCACTCTCCAGGAACTTCCCGTGGAAGAAAGGAAATAGTTTAGACTCATATATCTATTGGAGTATTAAGAAGCAGTTTATACGCGTATACTTTTTGGAGTGTCAGGAAGCAGTTTATACTCATATACCGATTGGAGTTTCAGGAAGCAGTTTATACTCTTATACCGGTCGGAGTTTCAGGAAGCAGTTTATACTCTTATACCGGTCGGAGTTAGGGGATACAGTTTATACTCGTGCACCCACTGGAGTCTCGCCGTTCTTGACTGGCTTACTCTAGCGTTATAACGCCGGCTTCAACCAAGGTCTGGATACTATTCTTTAGAGTAAAACAGGCCTTGGTAGGATGAAGGATCCTCCTGTGGTATGCGCAGTACTTCGGATCCACGGTATTATCAGCTTCCTCCTGATTCGTGATCGGTGGTAGCTTGATCTTGTTATTTTTAAGGAGCGATTCGAAGATGGCTGGAACATCTTCGTCTTTGAAGGAGTACTCTTTTTGAGGCCTCTGATCTGAAGTCTTCTGCTGCCTCCGGGACTGCTGTTGCGATGTTTGATTAGCATCGACAGTCATTGCGGGTGTCTTGCCCTTACCACGGGAGGCGAAGTTCGAGTTCGGAGGATTCGTCGTCGATTGACGCCTCTTGGCCTTCTTCCTTCGGAGGAAGCGTTCGGCTTGTTCACCACGCACCTTCAAGTCTTTCCATGTGTTGGACGGCGCTGTTCCCATTGCTTCCAACACATCCAACGAAAGATTGTTGTGGCAGGTCTGGAGAATGAACTCCTCAGTGATCGGGTCCTTGCAATTCAACGCTTTGTTCCGGAACCTCTTGACGAAGGTTTCGACCGGTTCCCCATCCTTTTGTTTCTCGTCGAGCAACGTTCCGATGGATATCTCGGTGTCGTCGTCGAAGAAGTTAGCGAGGAACTTTGTCTCCATGTCGTCCCAGCTATTCACGCTTCCTGGCTTGAGGCGGCGATACCAATCGAAGGCGGCTCCACGAAGAGTGCCAACGAATGACCGCACCATCAGAGGCTCATTGCCGGAGATAACACCCAGGTGCGATTTGAAATAAATCAAATGCTGAGTGGGGGAACCTTTCCCATCGAACGGCGTGAAGTTGATTAGACTAAACTTCGCCGGATAGGGGATTGATTCCCACTCCCTTGGGTATGGACAAGGAATGCCCGTTTTCTTCACCTCTTGAGCGGACATCAAGGTATTGATTTTGCTCTCGAGGCTTTTGATCTTCAAGTTTTCACTTGTATCTTCGTTGGTATCCTCATTACCACCCCCTGCGTTGATGGGAGGGTCATTGGCATTATGAGTTTCGTCCGTATCCGTGTGCTCCTCTTCTTGAACGACCTGGTTACGGCGGCTTGGTTCACCTTGTTGGTTCCTCAATGCCTGGATTTGTTGGTCATGCATCTCCTTCATAGTCTGCATGGCCATCTGCATCTCGAGCCTAAAGCTCTCCTGTTGTTTGGCCATAGCTTCTTCAAGCATCTTGGCCACTTGTTCCGCGCTTATCATGAATGACTCGCGGGGTTCTCCTTCGTTGGATACAGTGTTGTCAGATGCGACCGCAGAGCAAGCATCCGACTCTTCATCTTCTGAAGGTGGTCTTATCCGAACCCTACCATAAGTTCCTCGTGCGATGGCTCCGGACTGCAGATGGGTTAGACGCCACGACGCTTTCAAAATCGACTCGAAATCATCCCGTGTCGATGTCCTTTTGCTGGTCACGTTAGCGGTGACCCTTGGAAATTCTCCATCTTCAACCACCGCCCTCCTTCGTCGGAAACGCCTAGGCCTTGGCTTTGGCGTCTCAGTGCTGAGCCTTTCGAACACCGAGACTCTTTCGGGGACCGTCTTAGTGTAATTACACTGAGACAATACTGCCCGAATGAGTTTGGAACAGGGGCACTGAGTTTCGAGCCTACGAGGACTTCTCTTTCTGGCTCTGTTCGTACCCCCAGCACGATAGTACAGCTCGTCCGTATGAAAGTCGGAGCAACCTATCGCGTGTTGGCACGATTTCCCAGGTATAACGTTATCATCATCGGACGACAATGTTTCCTTCTGGGGGCGAATTGCCTTCTTTGGGCTTTCAAGAGTCACACGCCTCGAAACACGCCTTTGTGGGCGTGAGTTCTCAGCGGGCTCCTGGACTTCAATACGCAAATTGGCACGCGCAGTAGCCTTGAACTCCTTGTCATGCTGAGAGTGATAGCGACCCCCAGCATGTTGAGTCGTTCGGGGCTCTCTCATCGGGCCCAAACGATCTTGAATTGGAGCTTTGCCTCTTTCATCGGGGATTGGACCGAGGCGTTCCAAAATTGACCTCCTTCTTCGGGATGGTTCTGCAGGATCTCCCGGAGCAATTGTAGGGATCATCGGCAATTTGAGTTGGCTCGCCGGAGATTGAACCTGCTTCGAAGGCTATAACGATTGTGCCTTAACCTGAATCGCCATTTCAGATTTCAGCCTCCACACTTGGCGGGTTGGGGGCGGTTTCTTTGCCACCTCCTTCTGCAGCCTTCTACGGGCTTCTTCAGTTTGAGCCCTTACCTGCGCTGATAGTGCGCGGCGCTTGCGAATGCGCTCCTCCAGCGTTGATCGGTTCTGTTTGACACGGACCCATTCTGTTGTTGGCGGCTTGGAAGAGGCGTCATTCATCTGCTGTTGAGGCTGTTTGCCTCTTTTGCTCTTCAGATCCGCCTTGTAACAGACTCCGTCCACGGATTCCATCGCCTTTGCGAATTGTTTCGCAAGCCGTTGACGTTGCCTTTGGCGGGCTCTCTTCGAGAGAGTCATCACGCCTTCTACGGCAGAAGAGTTGGCCAGAGCAGATCCGACCTGGTTGGAGGTTGGTGGAGCTTCACCCAATGCAACTTCGGCATCAATTGGGGTGAGATCTTCGTTGGTATTCTCAACTTCTTCATACCAATGGATCTTTCTCCTGGAGGGGGACTTTGAAGACTTCTTGGACTTGCGAGGGGAGGTAGATCCGGACGAGGATGACAGATACTCCTCGAACTTTTGTTGGTCGAATTCGTACTCGACCTCCTCCTCAACCGGGATCAGGATCTGCGGCTGCGACGCAACGATCTCGTCGGCGAGATCGGTGGCTCCCACTGTGGTCGCCAGATTGTTCGCGGGAAAATCTGTTGCTTTCTTCATTGTTGATATCATTGTACACTTTAATAATCGTTTATCGAATTACAAAGATCCGGTCTTTTTATAAGAGCCGGTTACAATGAAAATCAAAATACAAATAAAGAAAAATTACAACTTGTTTCCTTCTTTGTCGAATGAATCGCGAGCTCCTGTTATGCGGTCACTCGCTTTGGTGGGTTCTTTGCCTGCGCCAGGGTTGTTT
>BQKN01040271.1:0-13406 GCA_022839385.1 Asparagus kiusianus | reverse complement strand
CCCCACACGTGTAAGGCATGGATTTTGGTGTTATTAATAACAACCTGTCACAATGTTGAATATGTAGACAAGCGTTCTTTTCAACGGTTAAGAACAAACCGGCGACGCGTGTTAGGCATCGACTTATCCTTACTTAGGTTTCAGGATAAAATACCCCAGAATCGAACTCTGGTGTCTTTTTCTACGGAGAAAGACTAAACCGGCAGCGCGTGTTAGGCGCAGACTTATCCCTGCTTAGGATTCGGGATAAACTTCCTATGATGAATCCTAAATTGATAAATTTTGGAAAAGGAGTTGGTGTGGGGAAGGAAGAATTTTATATTCTATTCCCCGAGCAAGGAAGGAAGAATTTTATATTCTATCTCCAGTGGAAGAAGGAAACTAGAAGTGGGATCTCCACTCCGAGAATCCGGAAGATCTAGATAAACTTACCTTTTATAGGATTGGTTATCTGATCAGAAAATGAGTTTTTTCGTTTATCGAACTGAAATTTCTACTTTGGTTATAACCATGAGAAGGTTGAACCAAAGAGAAAAGAAAGGGAGTTCTTTCGTTTATCGAAAGGGGACTCCGAACTGAAAATGGACCTCTTCTTCATGGAAGGAATCAAGAGGGCCAGAAGAACATTCTTGGTGGACTCACTGTCGATTGGAATTGATCAGTGAGGGGTTTTGGAAAATGAATTTGATTTTGGGTTATCCTCTTAGAATATTAAATGTAATATTCTTCAAGGAACTTCTCGGAAAATGAGTTATCCTGAACGTACTAGGGATAGTACTTTTTCAAAAACTTCCCATTTATTGGCATTAATTGCCTGACGCCCTCTAAAGAAATTAGGCGGTAAGCACCGTTTGAATAGACTATGTCTATTACAAATGGTCCTTCCCACTTGGGTTCGAATTTACCTTTCTTCTTGGAGGTGAGGATTATTGGTCGACGCGCAGCGAGAACCAGATCTCCTTCCTTGAAGCTTCTTTGGCGAACCCTTTTGTCAAAGGCTCTGGATATCCTGGCTTGATAGAACTCGATGTGTTGTTGAGCTTCCAAGCGCTTTTCGTCCAGCCTTTCGAGTTCCTCAAGACGTTTTTAATGCTGCTCTTCAGTCGTCATCTCCGTTGCGAGAGCGATCCGAAGGGAGGGGATTTGAATCTCCAGCGGTAGCACAGCTTCACATCCGTACACCAACGAATATGGGGTAGCTCCCGTGGGTGTGCGAATAGTGGTGCGATAAGCCCAGAGCGCTTCGCCGAGTTTATCGTCCCAATCTCGCTTATTGGTCTTTACAAGCTTTGACAGGATCTTGATGATCGTCTTGTTGAAAGCCTCAGCTAATCCGTTCGCAGCGGGATAATAAGCCGTTGACGAGACATCTTGAATCTTGAATTTGTCGCAGAACCTGATGAAGGCGTTGCTTATGAATTGCGGACCGTTGTCATGAATGATCCGCCTCGGCACGCCGTGTCGGTATATGACATGATGCTTGATGAAGTTGATGATGTTGTTCGTTTTCACTTCTTTAAGCGGAATGGCTTCAGCCCACTTTGAAAAGTAATCGGTGATAGCGAGAATAAATCGATCACCCTTGACTGAAGGAGGAAAGATAGGACCGACAATGTCCATACCCCATGTCTCGAATGGCCAGGAAGTGGTTGACGTGTGTAACCGCTCCGGTGGTTGGTGCATATAATTTGCATGCACTTGACAAGCGTGACATTCTCGGGCGTACTCGATCGCGTCACGAACCATTGTTGGCCAGAAATATCCCATTCTTCTGATTCGATCATACAGTTTAGGACCAGGCTGATGCGCACCGCATTCTCCTTCATGTGCTTCCTTAAGAACTTCTTTTGCTTCTTCGTTCGAAAGGCATCGGAGAAGCAAATCATCATACCCCCGGCGATATAACGTACGGGTCTCAGTATTATAGAAGAACCGTGGCGCTCTTCGGCGAATAGATTCTTTTTCCTTTACATCCTCCGGCAAAATGCCATATTGGACGTAATCAATAATGGGAAAGCGCCAATCTCGGGACTCAGACCCGATTTGGGTTGAGTTCACCTCTTTGGCGTTTTCGCTTCTATCATCCTCCTCTTCAACCTCCATATCGTATATGGGTATACAGAGTTGGTGTGATCTTACTGTGACTAGCAGTTCAGTTTCGGGCGGTTGCGCGAGTGATACTGCCAGTGCTGCCAGTGCATCCGCATAAGCGTTCTGAAGACGCGGGATGTATTCGATGTAAAATTCTTCAAAATAATCTGCCATTCTGACAGCCTCCTGGTGGTACGGAATCAGATCTGGGTTCCTGACTTCATACTCTCCACGAACTTGGTTGACGATTAATTGAGAATCCCCAAAAGCTTCGAGATACTCAACCCCCAGCTCATGATGATAGTCTTGGCTGGTCCCCGTTTTGTCACCCCCTGCTCAGCTAATTGATTGCCAGGAGATGGATATTTGAAGTGATATTCGTTTCCACTCCGGGTCGCAAAGACCTCCTGTTCTTCGTCGGAAAGTGGGAAAGCGGGGATTCTTTCGTCATCTTCTCCTGCGATGGCAGAGACTCCATAGCAAGACTTCCCTTTCCCCTTTGAGTTTTCTTGGATGACGATCCGGCCCATTGTTCATCTTCAATCAGATCGGGGTGAACCCAGAGAATTTCACCATTTGGGGCCGTGTGTGGCACCAGTCCCTTTTGGCGTTGTCCGTGCGGGTCATCATTCACCGTCTTCATCCCGACTTTGGTGACGCGCTTTGGCTCAAACCAAGTTGTAGGCACCGATCCAAAACTGATTGACACCATGTTTGCTCCCACATTCTTGGCCGGTTTCGGCGTTATGACTCCTACGTCGATCAACGCCTGGATCTTATCCTTAAGGTGGTAGCAAGACTTCGTTGGGTGGTGGACAGCTCTGTGGTACGCGCAGTACTTCGGGTCCGTCACCTTGGTGGCTCCTTCATGATCTACAATTGCCGGCAACTGGATTTTGTTGTTCTCCAACAGGTACTTGAAGATGCCGGGAACTTCATCATCCTTGAAGGAGTAGACTTTGGGAAACCTCGGCTCCGAAGACTTTTGCTTCTGAGGCCGTTGCTGCCAATGCGGCTGCGATTGTTGTGGCGCTCGTTGCTGCTGCTGTTGCTGAGGTTGCAATTGAAAAGTTTGGTTAGCATCAACGGCATTGGCATGAGCTTTACCTTTCCCTTTTTGGTTGAAGTTCTGCTTCGGAGGATTTGCTGCCGGTTGGCCTCTCTCCGCCTTCTTTCTCCTGAGGAATCGCTCAGCTTGCTCTCCTCGAACCTTCAAATCCTTCCAGGTCTTGGATGGTGCTGTACCCATTGCTTCCAACACCTCCAGTGAAAGGTTGTTGTGGCAGGTCTGGAGGATGAATTCCTCAGTGATCGGGTCCCGGCAATTCATCGCCTTGTTCCGGAACCTCTTGACGAAGGTGTCGACTAGCTCCCCGTCTTTCTGCTTCTCATCGAGCAACGATCCGATAGAGATCTCGGTATCGTCATTGAAGAAGTTCGTGAGAAACTTAGTCTCCATGTCGTCCCAGCTGTTTATGCTTCCTGGCTTGAGGCGACGATACCAATCGAAGGCGGCTCCACGAAGAATGCCAACGAATGACCGCACCATCAGAGGTTCATTACCAGAGATGACTCCCAAGTGCGATTTGAAATAAATCAAATACTGAGTAGGTGAACCCATCCCATTAAACGGCGTGAAGTTAATTAGACTGGACTTCGCCGGATACGGGATCGATTCCCACTCTCTTAGGTATGGACAAGGAATGCCCGTCTTTTTCGTCTCTTGAGCAGAGATCAATGTGTTGATCTTGCTCTCGAGATTTTTAATTTTTAGGATTTCACCTGTGTCTTCGCTAGCGTTCTCGTTACCACCCCCTGCATTGATGGGAGGGATATTGGTATTGCGAGCTTCATTTGTGTCCTCATCTTCCAGGTTGTTCTGGTTAGGACGACTTGGTTCGCCTTGTTGGTTCCTCAATGCTTGAATCTGTTGGTCATGCATCTCTCTCATGTTCTGCATGGCCATTTGCATTTCAAACCTAAAGCTTTCCTGTTGTTTGGCCATGGCATCTTCAAGCATCTTGGCCACTTGCTCCGCGCTTATCATGAACGACTCGCGGGGCTGTCCTTCACTGGACACGGTGTTATCAGATGCGATTGCTGAGCCGGCATCTGATTCTTCATCTCCCGAAGGTACTCTTGTTCGAACCCTACCATACGTTGCACGGATGATAGCTCCGGACTGAAGACGAGTTACTCATCGGGGTATTTCTGGAATCGCCTCGGGGTTATCCTGAGTCGATATTCCTGTGCTGGTCATATTGGCGGTGACCCTTGAGTGTTCACCGTCTTTGACCATCGTTCTTCTTCGCTGGAAACGCCTATGTCTTGGTTTTGGCGTTCCATTGCTGAGTCTTTCGAACACCGAAACTCTCTCGGGACTGTCTTGACGCAGCTGCACTCGGATAGTACCGCCCGAATAAGCTTTGAGCAAGGACACTGAGTTTCGAACCTTCGAGGGCTCCTCTTTCTGGATTTATTCGTACCCCCGGCACGATAGTACAGCTCGTCCGTTTGAAGGTCGGAGCAACCTATCGTGTGTTGGCACGCTCTCCCAGGTATAACGTCGTCGTTATCAGATGACAACGTTTCCTTCTGAGGATGAATTGTCTTCTTCGGACCATCCAGAGTCACACGCCTTGAAATGCGCCTTTGTGAGCGCGAATCTTCAGCGTGCTCCTGCACCTTGATGCGCAAAGTTGTGCGCTTGGGTGCCGCGATTTTCTCCAAATGTTGAGGGTTGCGGCGACCCCCAGCATGTTGAACTGTTTGGGACTTCTTCATTGGCCCCAAGCGTTCCTGGACTGGAGCTTTGCCTCGTTCCTTGAGAAGTGGACCGAGACGCTCCAAATCTGACTTCCTCTTCTGGGACGGTCCTACAGGATCTCCCAGAACAGTTGCAGAAATCGCCGGCGACTTGGATTGATTTGCCGGGTGTTGAATCTTCGGAGGCTATGGGTTTTACTCCTTAGCCTGAACCGCTTCAGACTTCGGCCTCCATACCTTGCGAGTTGGTGGTGGCTTTTTGACCACCTCCTTCTGCAGCTTCCGCCGGGCTTCTTCAGCTTTAGCCCGTGCTTGCGCCGATAAAGCATGGCGTTTGCGGATACGCTCCTCCAGCGTTGAGCGATTCCGTTTGACACGGACCCACTCCATAGTTGATGGCTTGGAGGAACCACCCTTCACTTGTTGTTGAGGCTGTTTGCCTCGTTTGCTCTTCAGATCCGCATGGTAGCGGACCCCGTCAACGGACTCCATGGCCTTGGCGAATCGCTTCGCGAGGCGTTGATGCTGCCTCTGGCGGGCTCTCTTGGAGAGAGTCACCACACCTTTAATGGCGGACTTGACCTGCTTAGAGGCCGGTGGAACTTCACCCGACGCAACTTTGGCGCCGATCGGGGTGAGGTTGTCGTTGGTGGCTTCAACTTATTCGCACCAACGCACCTTTCTCCTAGAGGAGAACTTCTGGGACTTTTTGGACTTGGGGGAGGAGGTAGATCCGGACGAGGACACGTACTCCTCGTACTTCTGTTGGTCGAACTCATACTTGACCTCCTCCACGACTGGGATCGAGATCCGCGGCTGCGACGCTCCGATCTCGGCAGCGAGATCGGTGGCTCCTACTGTGATCGCCAGATTGTTCGTGGGAAAAATCAAATCTTTCTTCATTGCTGATTCCGTTACACTCTTAAATAACAACTTTTTACGTTACAAAGATCCGGTCTTTTTATAAGAGCCGGTTACAACGAAAATCAAAGAAAATAAAGAAAAATTACAACTTTCCTTATTTGTCGAACAGATCATGAGTTCCTGTTATCCGGTCACTCGCTTTGTGGATTGTTTGCCTGCGCCGATGGTTATTCCGTTGACCATCGTGAGATCTAGATCCAAGCAGATCTACGACGTATTACGGGTATTATCCCACCAAGGAGATAATAGCCGGGAGGGATCGTTTCACCAAGGACACGACCGCTCGAATCTCGGGATCAAAGAACCAAGCTTTGATCCGGAGTATAGCGACGTAGATCTGAGGATTAGATTCCTTCGAACTCCTGCCTTGTTTGGTGCGGGGGCTCGCCAAGAACTGAATCCGAGTGTCCAAGTCTTCAAGCCTTCAAACTCTGAGGTGAGGTCACAATCCGGCAGAGTTTCGGCTCTTCAGAAGTTCCTCCAAAAGTCATCCCAAATGAACGAACACATGGCCTATTTATAGGCACCCAGAACTGTGCCTGTGCACAGTTCTGGGCCTAGCCACCCATGGGTGGCTCGGCCTTGGCCGAGCCACCCTGGGGTGGCTCGGTTTCGGCAGAGTCCCCCGGGTGTTGTTCGTTTCGTCCGTTGTTCTGTTGTTTTGTCCGAGATTTGCTTCGTGGCTGATCTGGACTTTGATTCGGTTGTGTGGTCTTGATTTGGCAGTAAATCCGCCTCGGTGTTTGAGTTCAAATCCGTTTTGTTGTTTGGACGACTCGTTGACTTTTCGAACCGTTGGATTGGTTCCACATGCGAACGTATTCCGTTGCTTGCGTGCCTCGTCGCCTCGAACGTCCGTTGATTTGTCGAATCATCGTGCCGAGCTATGTTAAGGGACCTATAGGCAATTTTATACGCCTACAATGCCAAGGGTCCGAAATTACATAAGTGTCATGTCCTGTCTCAGATAAGTGTCATACTCATAGTTTAATAATAGGTCAACACATGATTAAGCGGGTATATGTCCAATACGAGGGCTAAAAATGGATTATAGTCCAACACGAGGACTTTAATGGATTATAGTCCAACACGAGGACTGTGAAATGGTGAAAATTATCGCTGTGTTATATAGTGAAAGCTACTTATATCAATTCACAATCAAATTAGTGTGTATATCCACAATTTGTACCCTCAGGTCTTCTATCATGCATGGATACATAGTAAGACTAAAAACCAGAGTTAGATAATCCAGGCAAACTCTCGAACATGAGTAAAACTACTCAAAAATACACAAACAGGAAATTTGCAACAGACAGTTCGGCGGTCGACCGCACTCTGATACGTGACTGGCGGTCGACCGCTGCGGCTTCGGGGTCGATCGACAGAACGTCGCGGTCGACTGGAATGACATTACGGTCGACCGCAGCTCTAAAACAAGCTCAGCGGTCGACCGCTCCAGTCGACCGCCAAGCGGACAGAAACCCAAATCTGGGTTTCTGTTAGCTCGAAACCTGAAACAAAGATTTGTCATTTTACGATAACAAGGGCTTTAATGATTCAAAAATCATACTGAAGATAAACAACCAACCCAAAGTTTGAAATCTACCTTTTTAATATTCTAAATCCATGAGAAACAAACCAAAAACGTTTTAATAGCTTGTAAAAAAGATTTAACTCTTGTTTAGGAAATTTTCAAATCTAGATCCTCATTAGACAAACATTGGTGAACTTTTATAAACTGAAATATTGATTCTTGCAATCCCTATTATAAAGAACTCGTTTTTATACGAAAATACCTCTTTGGGCTCATCGAAAACTCATAAAAAATCTAAATAAAACCATAAAAGTAGGGGTGAGGGATTGGGCGAGATGATACTCGCCTTGGGTGTTGACGAATGCCCTAGATCTGCAGTAGGTTGATTCCCTTCGCTGAAATTCCAGAATCCCGCTGAAAATCCTCAAGAACTCCTCCTAATCACCACATCCAGCTAGGGTTTTGAGAGGGGAGAGAAATGGGGCTAGGGTTTTGAATCTCAGATCTGGGAGAGGCTCTCTCGGGTAGAGAAGTTAATATACCAACTCATAAACCCGACCCGAACCCGTTTGGACCCGAACCTGGAAAACATTATGACCGCTGATCGGTCGACCGGTGCGGTCGACCGCCACGGTCGACCGCGTCGGTCGACCGCGCAGCACAAAAATGCCTGCTGCCAGGCATTTCACACGTTGGCCATAACACTCGATTTCTCTCACTTATAAACACTTGTTGAGTTCTCAAACACATATAATTACATTCATCTGACATGTATATGAATATATATATGATTATTCATCATAAGAGAATTATTAATTATTAATAATTCACATATATTTATTATAGAAATTTCGGGGTTTTACACTTAGGGGCTAACGTCTAATGAGTTTTAGAAGGTTTGAGTTTGTGAAGTGAGGAATTAGTGATTTGTGGGCTAAGGAAAGGGTGGGGTTTTGCCCTTAAGAATGTTTTAAGTGTGTGCCAAATCAAGTACTACAATCACTTTGGTAAATTCCTACACTATGAAATGCAACCCTAGAAATTAAAATCGACTAAAAGGATGATAAAAAGAAAATCTTTTTTTTTAAATTATGGTCAACAATAATCAAATGTGAGAAGAGGGCTCTTGTTTGAATTTATTATCTTGTTAGTTAATGTCCAAGTGAAAGGTGGATTTATTATGGTCAACAAAAATAAAATCTTTTTTTTAAATCCTAAGTGTCTCTAATTGTGACGCTAACTAAAAAGGGTGTAATTGAAAACTAGAAAGAGGACTTACCCGAAAGCAATTCTCTAAATTCTTGATCTTCAATCCAAGACTTTCAAGCTCCAAGCGGTACATTCACAAGAAAAACACACAAGTTAAAGAACCAAAATAATAAAATCCTATTTTAGCACCTTCCCCGGCAACGGCGCCAAAAACTTGATGCGTCATAATTATGTACCAAAATTGTAAGTGCACAATTAATCAAGTTATAGTATAAAAGTTATCGATCCCACAAAGAAGGTGATTTTAAGAGATTATTAGAATAGGTTCTTATGTTGTGTGCATGACAAAATAGGATTAAAGATTAAGTGTGATTGTGATGAGTGGTTGTTTTGATTTATGTGCAAGAGATAATAAATTGAATTTTAGAGAAAAAAGAATCAAAGAATAAATGAAATCACAAGGCAAGAAGAAGAATGAATAAAATCAAGAAATAAAACCAAGAATGAAAAGAAAATTTAAGAAAGTTAAGATGGAGGATTCAAAAGAGGTAAGAAATTTAGAATATAATCCACTAGCTAATTTCAATTACAAAATACAAACTATTCTCTTTTTTATCATAATTCAACTTAGATTTATTAAGCATAGACTATCAAACCATTTAAGGAAAGTATAACCTATCAAATTATCATCTAAGTTAAAATTACTATTCATGATAAGAACAACAATAAGATAATAATCCTAGAATTCATAAGCATAACCTATCAAACCATTTAAGATAAGTATAGATTATCAAATTCTTCTTCTACCGATTAGTTCTCTAGTTGATTATCCTAAACATGAACATTTTAAGTAAAAGAGAATAATTCATACAATATAAAAGAAATTAGACTAGCATCATACAATTCTAAGATTCCTATAAGAATTAATTTTTCATCTTAAAAAAATAAAAACAAGAAGAGAAAGAACTAATTACAAAAATAAAAAGAAAAGAAAAATCTAAACTATGAACAAGAAATAAATCTAACTGTAAAGAATAAAAATCTAAACTACAAAATAAATTACAGAAATTAAATATAATAAAATAAATCTATTCTACAAATTAAAGTGCAAAAAGAAAAAAGACAAGAAAATAAATCTACGCTACAAGCATAAATGTAAATCTAACTAATAAGCAATAATAAAGAAATTACTAAAAAGAAATAAAAAATAAAAGAAATGCAAACCTTCAAATTGCTCTTCATCTCCATCCTCATCACTCAACAAAGAGGAGAAAAGAAAATTTAAAGAGGAGAAAAATTATTATTATTAATTGTAACAAAAGTTATAATTTTTGGAAGGCCTTCTCAATTAAGAGTAACCCTCCTCTCCAAATGGAGTTACAAAATTTTTTACACCTCTAACCCCTCACTTTCTACCCCTATTTATAGTAAACATCATTGAATGAGAGCCATTGGATTGAAATCTTATCCAAAAACATCAAAAATCAGCCTTAGATTCGTAACTAACTGCCCAGGGTATCGATGCAGGCATCGATGCTGGCATCGATGCCCCCATCGATGCCTGCCCTTCTCCTGTGTCCTGTCCGCAGATCCTCTTGTATCTGGCTTTTGGGTTTGGGTCTTTGGCTTTAGCTTGGACTTTTGGGCTTTATCATTTGGGCTTTGGTATTTTCTCTTGATTTTTCCACTGGGCTTTGATTTGTTTCTTCATTAAATATTTGAAAGAATTCCTTTGGCTTCATGGGCTTCATTTCTTCATTAAATCAAGGGTTTTTGTTGAGAGATTGGAGTTTGAGATTTATTCTTTATTAACCTGCAATTAAAGATAAGAACAATTATTAGTAGCATATTTATTCATATAAAATAGATAATGAGGGTATAAAATTATAATAAAATGTGATTATCAATCACGAAGTTCATTGATGTTGTCCCTGAAGCTGTTCCTAAAATTAAAACTCCAACTCCTTCTGAATTCACTTCAATGACTGAAAACGTTGTTGATATTCCCTACGAAGTCCTCCCGGACCAACATGACACCCAACATGTTATTGATTCGGTTCCTAAAGCGAGTCACTCAGATATCTGTATGGAAGTTGAATCCCAAATTAAGCATAGTGAAATAGCTACCATATCAGATGTCAAATCCATATGCATTGTTCCGATAGTCACTCATACATACACTGATCCGTTTTAGGAATATATAGTGATTAGAGACACAAGTTTGAGCACGAGTGTTTTTATTTCTTTTTTCTCCCATATTAAGCACACAAAAACAGTCCTTCATACATTTGTTTACATGTTCCTCTCTATCATTGCTAAAAGAGGAAATTTGTATTTCATATTAACGAAGGAACGCCTAATTATTCCATTGATAGAGGACGTCATGCATGTTAAACACTTTGTTGAGTTACATCTGCCATTTGTTTGGTTCAAAAGTTGGCTTTTTCATTGTCATAGAACCTGTTACAATTGTTTATCGATTACAAGTGCAAAAAATAGAAAAGTTGATATTTTTATAAGATCTCCTTATACAATGAAAATAAAAATTATAACTTTGTCAAACAACACACAGCAGGTGTTTATCGCCTGCTGTTTGCATGGGAACCTTACCTGTGCCGGGGATGTTAATATTCGCAGACCGCCGCGGATCATATCCGGTTGATAGATTGATAATCTAAACTCCTACTTCACGAAGGAAGTATTTGCAGAAGTTGTAATCCTGACCAAGCGAGATTACGACTCTTCTCGGGATCAAGACCAAGCTTAAATCTGGAGGAATGGGGGGAAATATGTCTCAGATCTCTCGAACTCTCTTTTTTTATTGAGGAACTTCGCTAAGACCTGCTAACCCACCGAAATTCGTGCTCCACTCTCTAATTTGGCAGTACCTCACCCTCTTGATGTCCGCGCCTTTGTGAAATGAGCCCCTAGGCCTGTAATTATAGGCTTCGGTTGGGGGGTTTTCTAATAAGAACGATGGATTTGGCCTTATCCTCAATTAACAACCATGTAACCACGTTTAGAGATAACATCTAGGTAGTTAGGAATCTCTAAAACAGAAGAAATCCCATGAAAACTCATCGAAAACCATCAAAACGCGTTTTCGGATCGAATATGGCTGAACCGGGTGCAAAACGAACCGAACCGGTTCGGATCAGGCACGAACCACCATTTGGTGGCTCGGCCTGGTCCGAGCCACCAATTCCGAGCCACCAATTTGTGACTCGGCCGGTTCGGTTCAGACGTGAACCACCATTTGGTAGCTCGGCCTGGTCCGAGCCACCAATTTGTGACTCGGCCGCCGAGCCACCTTTTGGTGGCTCGGCCCATGGCCGAGCCACTGGCTTGGCCGAGTCATTTTGACACGACTCGGCCGCCAGGGGCTTTCTCGGTATGTTCGGTTTCGACTTGTTTTGTCCTTTTGCATGCATTCCATCATTTTGTTGACTTGTATACTTCACCGATTAGCTTCATGCATTTCGTGAACGCGCAACTCGCTTGACGATGACTGACGGGCATGCAAGCTACTTGGTTCGTCATTTCGGTGGCCGATGAGCGTACGGGCCACTTGGAGCTGGCTGATGAGTGTGCGGGCCACATCATTAATAGTTCGCCGATTTGCTTCATGCACTTGTCAGCGTCGGATAATCCTCTTCGACTTGGATGATGATGTTCATCATCTTCTCTTTGTCTCGAACCGTGTGTGGATACCTATAGGCATTTTTAGACGCCTACAGATATCCCCTCCAAAGTATTTCAGACTCATTCTTTTATAGAGGAGCCTGGAATGCTTTGGATAAGATAGGCCATGTTTTCAACCTCTTCAATATTTTATCGAGGAGATTGCAAAGAAGAACCTGTGGATTGTTTCAATTCTTAACTTCTTCAGCCTTCAGTCTATTCAGTATTTTGTCGAATAGATGATGTTCTTCCGGCACTGGGTTTATCGTCTGACCGTTATCAAAATCTTGAACTGAAGTTGATGTGTAAGTTTCTGAACTTAGCTCCTTTCATTGAGATGACTTTGAATTGATTATCTTCATCGGTAATTTATATCTGAATGTGATTGAACTACCTGAAATCATCCTTTGCCTTATTTTGGTGAGATTATTGATGCGTTGACCGGCATCAACCTTTATTGTAGCGCGTTGACCGGTGTTAACACAGTTTATACTCGTACGTTTACTAGAGTCTACACAGTTTAAGCTCTTAAGGTATTGCAGCGTGACGGTCCTAACTGTTGGGGCTGCACGGCCAACTATTAAAGCTGATTCATCTGCATGTATGGCTCTTATTCTGAAGTTGTTGGATGCTTAAGTCACGAGACCAACAAATGGGGCTGGTGCGTCAATGACTCACATTTATAAGATTTTTAGCAAACCCTCAACCCTCAACGGGTTTGATGAGTCTTTACCGACTACTGTTTGAGTTGGTCTAGCATACGAATTGTAAAAGTCTGTTCCGCATGTAACGTTATGCTAAAAGAGTTAACTCTTTTAGTGCTATGATATTGAATACGTACACTTCGTTTTTCTTATGGGAATAGACTATCCGACCTCATGTATCAGATGCAGACTCAGGATTCTTTGGCAAATCCTCAACCATCAACGAATTTGACGTGCCTTTACCGATTACCGTTTGAATCGGGCTTGCATGCGGATTGTTAAGTCTGTTCCGCATGATGAAGGAAATTCAAGCTTAATACATGCAAAATACGCAACGGAAGACTATATGTATAATTATGCTAAGCATGTAGAGAGCATGAAATACAAAATAGGACCATCCTAATTAAATCACATGATCCCTATATTAAAGAGAGCATACAAGGGTTATACAGTCATACTTTTGAAGCGTGATTCGATGGAAGATCGAACAACCCCTA
>BQKN01040269.1:0-14618 GCA_022839385.1 Asparagus kiusianus | reverse complement strand
ATTCATATGATCATTTTCATTTTTATTCATGATAATCAACTGATAACGGATTATCCCGAAATATCCCGCATAGGACTCTCTAGGAACTTTCCGTTTTACATAGGTTATCCTGAACGTATTATGGGTAATACTTTTTCAGGAACTTCCCATTTATTGGCATCATCAATTTATTACCGTTTTGAGTGACCAGACGGTATGCACCATTTGAATAGACTGTTTCTATTACAAACGGTCCTTCCCATTTGGGTTCAAATTTTCCTTTCTTCTTGGAAGTGAGAATCATAGGTCTTCGGACAGCAAGAACTAAATCTCCTTCTTTAAAACTTCGTCGTCGGACCCTTTTATCAAAAGTCCGAGAAATTCTGGCCTGATAAAACTCGATCTGTTGTTGAGCTTCCAAGCGCTTCTCATCTAACATCTCTAATTCCTCGAGACGTTTCTGATGATGTTCTTCCGTCGTCATTCCCGTTGCGAGGGCGATACGGAGAGAAGGAATCTGTATTTCCAATGGGAGAACAGCTTCACATCCATATGTTAAGGCGTATGGAGTCATTCCGGTAGGTGTACGGACAGTTGTACGATAAGCCCATAAGGCTTCACCGAGTTTGTCGTCCCAATCTCGTTTATTGGTTTTCACCAATTTTGCCAGAATCTTGATGATGGTCTTATTAAAAGCTTCAGCCAATCCATTAGCCGTAGGGTTATAAGCTGTTGATGAAACGTCCTTAATCCCGAATTTACCACAGAACTTGATGAATGCGTTGCTGACGAATTGGGGACCATTATCATGCACTATTCGCCTTGGAACACCATACCGATATATAATATGGTGTTTGATAAACTTAATAACATCACTCGTCTTTACTTCTCTAAGTGGAACTGCTTCTGCCCATTTCGAGAAGTAATCGGTGATTGCCAAAATGAAGCGGTCCCCTTTAACCGAGGGTGGGAAAATAGGACCTACGATATCCATGCCCCAAGTTTCGAATGGCCATGACGTCGCCGATGGGTGTAAATACTCGGGAGGCTGGTGCATATAATTTGCATGTAACTGACATACTTCACATCGTCGTGCGTAGTCAACTGCATCCTTTACCATAGTTGGCTAATAATACCCGATTCTTCTAAGTCGATCACAGAGTTTAGGACCGGGCTGATGCGCACCACATATTCCGTTATGCGCCTCTTTGAGTGCTCGTTCCGCTTCTTTGCCGGATAAGCAACGGAGTAGAAGACCGTCGTACGATCGTCGATACAACATTTGTGCTGTGGCGTTGTAGTAAAATCTCGGTGCTCTTCGCCGAATCGATTCCCTTTCTTTTACATCTTCAGGCAATATACCATGTAGGACGTAGTCGATAATGGGAAAGCGCCAATCTCGAACTTCGGGTTCAACTGCTGTTGAGTATGCTTCTTTAACATCCGAGCCGTAGATTGGAACGATAAGCTGGTGAGTCTTCACTGTAATCAATTGTTCTGTTTCGGGAGGTTGAGCCAATGATACTGACAATGCCGCCAATGCGTCTGCATACGCGTTTTGGAGACGTGGAACGTACTCAATGAAAAACCCTTCAAATGAATTTGCCATCTCAATAGCCACCTGATGGTATGGAATCAAGTCTGGACTTCTGACTTCATACTCTCCTCGAATTTGATTAACTACCAGTTGAGAATCCCCAAAAGCTTCAAGGTATTCGACCCCCAGCTCTTTGGCAAAATTGAGTCCAATTATTAATGCATTGTATTCGGCCACATTATTAGAACATGGTCCGGTCAACGAGTATGCTCTAGGCAAAACATGTTTTTCCGGGGAAACTAAAACGACCCCCACTCCTGAGGAGATTTTAGAACATCCGGGTGCGCTTGCCACATTGGTTGCGCGAGAAGCCCCATCGAAGTACAACTGCCATACTTGTTGATGTGATGTAGTATTAACTTCGTGAGTTTCATCTGGCAGATCGTCATACAATTCGACTATATCCTTTGTGGGATTTTCCGCCAGAAGATCGCAAATAGCTCGTCCTTTAACCGATTTTTGTTGTTTAAAGTACAAGTCATATTGCGATAAAAGTAGAGCCCATCTAGCTAAACGCCAATTCATGGATGCTGGTTGGGTCATGAATACGCGGACAGGGTTTATGTTGGAAATAACATAAATCGTCTGCCCAACTAAATAGTGTCGCATTTTCTAGACGGCGAATACCAACGCAAGGCATTCCTTCTCGATCATTGGATAGCGAGATTCAGCTCCTACCAATGTGCGACTCAAGTAATATACTGCTTGTTCGTGACCGTTATCGTCGTCTTGTGCAAGTAATGCACTTAACGAATGGCTTGTCGCTTTAACATAAATCAGAAACGGTCTGCCCGATTTCGGTGCAACGAGAATAGGTGGGTTCGCTAGATATGCTTTAATATCCTCGAACGCCTTTTGACGTGCTTCGTCCCAAATGAATGGCACGCCTTTCTTTGCAAGTTTAGAGAATGGTTGACATTTTCCGGACAGATTTGATATAAATCGACGGATATATGCCAATCGACCCTGCAATCCTCTGAGTTCTTTAAGATTTCTCGGGGGTTGCAGCTCATTTATCGCCTTCACTTTGTCAGGATCAATATGAATACCTTTTGTGGTGACACGAATCCGAGAAATTTACCGCTCGACATTCCTAGGAAGGATTTAGTCGGGTTCATCTTTAGCTGATGAGTTCTCATCAGATCAAACATCGTCTTCAGATCATTAATGTGGTCTTTTTTATCACGACTCTTAACGACCAAATCATCAACATAGCATTCAACGGTCTTCCGCAGATGTTCTTGAAAGATTTGCGTCATGGCTCGTTGGTACGTGGCGCCAGCATTTTTTAAACCAAAAGGCATAACCGTATAGCAAAAGACCCCCATGGGTGTTCTGAATGCTGTATGTTTTTCATCGTCTGGGTGCATCTTGATTTGATTATATCCTGAGAAACCATCCATAAATGACATTCTCTCGAATCCGCAAGTATTGTCAATAATGACGTCCGTAATTGGTAGTGGGAAGTCATCTTTAGGACAGGCGGCATTCAGATCTCTGAAATCAATACAGATTCTAATCTTTCCGTTTTTTTTAAGAACTGGAACAATGTTAGCTAGCCATTCAGGATGTTGTTCTTCTCTGATAAAACCTGAGTCGATCAACTTCTTGACTTCAGCTTCTATCGCCTCCATAATTTGCGGACGAAACCGTCTTTGTTGTTGTTTGACAGGTTTAACATCCGATTTTATATTGAGGGTGTGCATTGCTACGTTCGGATCGAGTCCCGGCATATCTTCGTAATTCCAAGCAAAAACGTCGATATACTCTTTAATGAGGGTGATTAACTCTTCTTTCTCGTCCTGTGGAAGGTCACCACTGATAAATATAGGTTTCGGATTAGTGTCGTCACCCATATTAATTTGGACCACTTTATCCTCAGTCGGAGGTTCTCTTTGTTCAAATCGGTCGCCATATTGGATATTCATGTAATGCGTCCATGGGTCTTCCCAAATAGGCAACTGATCATCTTCTTCAGTTGTAGAAGGATCAACTGTCGCCATGTTCGACATTAAGGCTTTGAATCTCTCTCCGATGCTCGTGTCGGAGTCCCACATTGAAGTATCGGATGAATGCCCGCTTCCATTTATCAATTGGCTAATGATCTGTTGGCAATCTTCATCATCAGATGACGAATTATAACCCAGACCTTTATTATGAGTATAATAATTATCTGGTTTTCTTTTTGGTACATAAGTAGAACGGGGTGGAACCCTAACTCCTTGACCAAAATGAAGACCTTCACCAAGCGAGAGGTCATAGCCTTGCCTCTCCATGTAATCATTAGCTTGCCAACTATACCGAGAGAAATGCCACCCAGGCTTTTCATCATCTGAGTCGCTGTCCAAGAAAAGACTAGGGGCTGGGGATGGATTCCCTTTTCCAAAGATTATTTCTTTCTCACCCCCTGTCTTTGCAGGTAGGATCACCGTTGTCCCGGCTGAATTTTGCAGATATTTCGTTGCCGTGCAGGACGAACGAATTGGCATGTGTAGATTAGGATTATCATACAATTCCTGCATTACATCATTAAGACAAGACGAATACTCTAAATCATTCTTTATTATTTCATCGGCAAGTTGCCAGTTACAACTTTCGTCCGACGACTCATCACCGTCAAGATCGATTACAAGAGGTTCAATGTCATTTAATACAAGACCTTCACTATAATCGAGCCCGGCTTCGGTATCAGCTTCATCTCCGCTGTCCGTGCCATGGACCGACGGTTCAGTTTCGGACTCAGCACCATATAGAAGTGAGTCAGTAAAATAGTTTTCTAACCCCTTGAATGGTTGCTTATCCGCGACCACTGTCTTAACCTCCTCATTAGTGTCGACATATTTCAAACACTGATGGAGGGTGGAGGGAACTATAAGATTACCGTGGATCCATGGACGACCCAACAGTAAATTATAGGAAGTCTCTGCATCGATCACATAGCATGTGACTTCAGACTTCAAATCTCCGAGTTGACACTTCACCCGGATTTTTCCTAACGGTCTTGATCCGCTAGTGTTGAATCCATAAATGACAGTTCCCGTTGAGGCTAACTTGCTGGCGGGAATCCCGAGGTGGTACATCAACCGGAGTGGCATGATGCTAACAGCGGAACCCGGATCAACTTGAATCCGGTTGACTGTGCTCGAACCGATATATCCTGTGAAATATAACGGCCTATCATGCTTTGAATTTCTGACTTGCATATCTTCTTTTGTGAAAGCGATGCAAGGGAATTTGGTGGCTGCCAGATTACAATGTTGCACCGACGACTCTGGCTCTTCAGGAGTTGGTTTGATCTGAGTGAGGAATACCTCAGAATCAGCCAAGGCTTCTTGCAATGCTATTCTGGTTTCTTTCGAAAGGCGCAATAACTCGTACAGTGTGATCCTTGCTGGGATATTGGCTAATTGAGTCATGACGTCGAACCGGTATGGAGCATTTGAACTTTCCGGTTTGTCTCGTCCAATTGGTTTATTGAAACGAGACTGCTTCGGAATTTGAACTTCTTTGGATTGAGGTTCCTTTTCTTTCTGCTTAACAACTCTCTGAGGTCTCTCGGTTGCTACGGGTGGGGTCGTATCCACCCCCAGTTCTGCTAGAGTTTTACTATTAGGATTAGGAGCTTCAGGATACTGGTAATGGTATTCATTTCCACCCCTCGTAGCGAAAACTTCTTGCTCTTCATCCGAGAGTGGTAGAGCTGCTATCTCCTCATCGTTCTTCTCAGGAATCGCCGAGGCTCCGTAACAGGACTTCTCCTTTCCTTTGCCCTTCGATTTCTTCTTCGATGTGGATGCCGTCCACTGTTCGTCTTCAAGCAAATCCGGATGAACCCAAAGGATTTCGCCGTTAGGGGCTGTATGTGATACTAACCCTTTTTGGCGCTGTCCATGAGGATCATCATTGATAGTTTGCATCTTTACCTCTGGCACTGGTTCGGCTTGGAACCAGGACAAAGGAACCGACCCGAAGCTAATGGAGATCGCGTTTGCGCCCACCTTCTTCTCTTTTGGCTTCGGTGTCACAATACCAACATCAATTAAGGTTTGTATTTTGTCCTTCAAGACATAACACGCCTTAGTGGGATGGTGGACCCTTCTGTGGTACGCACAGTATTTTGGGTCATTAATCTTCGTTGCTTCTTCTTGGTTTGTGACTGGTGGAAGCTTAATCTTGTTATTCTCTAGCAGGTACTTGAATATAACTGGAACTTCATCGTCTTTGAATGAGTATTCCTTTGGGAATCTAGGCTCAGAGGGTTTAAATTGCTTCTGAGGCTGTTGATTCTGATTCGGTGCCAGTTGGAACGAAGACTGTTGCGGTTGTGGCGGCTGCTGTGACGTTTGATGCGCATCGACAGCGGGTCCCGACCCTCTTCCTCTGCCTCGAGGATTGAAGTTCTGCTTTTGATTTTGATTATTATTTGGTGGCTGACCTCTCTCTAAATTCCTCCTCTTGAGAAACCGTTCAGCTTGCTCACCTCTGATCTTCAACTCCTTCCAGGTCTTAGAGGGTACAACCCCCATTATCTCTAGCACATCCAAAGACAAGTTGTTGTGACATGTCTGTAGGATGAATTCTTCGGTAAGTGGATCTCTGCAGTTCACCGCTTTGTTCCGGAACCGTTTGACAAAGACGTCAACTGATTCCCCATTCTTCTGCTTTTCGTCCAATAACGAGCCAATGGAGACCTCTGTGTCGTCGTCGAAAAAGTTGGTGAGAAACAGTTCTTCCATATCTCCCCAGCTGGTGATGCTTCCAGGTTTCAGGCGTCGGTACCAATCGAAGGCAGACCCACGAAGGGTTCCTACGAATGACCGAACCATCAGGGCTTCATTTCCTGATATTGCGCCGAGATGTGACTTGAAATAGATCAGGTGTTGAGTTGGTGAACCCCTGTCATCAAAAGGAGTAAAGTTAATCAAATTAAATTTCGGGGGGTAAGGAATCAAATCCCACTCCCTCGGGTACGGGTATGGAATGCCCGTTTTCTTCACTTCCTGAGCCGTCATCAGTGCATTGACCTTGCTCTCAAGATCCTGCATTTTCTTGTCTTCTTCCTCATCCTTCTTCAGATAAACTTGAGGAGTTGGTTTAACCGGACCGCTTCCAGAACTGTCTTTATCAGGCGGAGGATCGTCAAAGATAGTTTCGTCTTCTTTGTCATCATCCTCAGCTATATGTACAGGTTTGGTATTGCGTCTACTGGATTCTGCCTTCTGGCTTGATTCCGGTTGATGCTGCTGAATCTGCAAGTCTCGTACCTGTTGCATTGTCAACTCCATTTCTGTTTTGATTTCGGCTCTGATCTCTTCGCGTTGTTTGGCCAATGCTTCTTGCAGTATCTGAGCTAACTGGTCTGGCATGATCGCGAACGATTCTCTTGCTTGGCCAACACTGGACGCAGTACCGTCTGAAGCGATAGCAGAACAGGTATCTGATAATTCTTCTTCTGACGAAAAGCCTTCATGCATCCTTTTGTAATCTCGGCGTCGGTTAGCCCTCCGTTGTAATCGTTCCATTCTTTGAGAAAGACCTCGCTCAACTCTTCCTTCTGAAGAGAAATCAGGGTCTGGATTGACTAATGGTTGTTTTCCTCTGCCGGTCATATTAATGGTGACCTTAGGGAATTCATCCTGCTGCACTGCCTGCTTTTTCCGGTTGAAACGTCTCACCTTGGATTTTGACGCTTCAGTCGAAAGTCTCTGGAATACTGAAACTCGTTTTGTTGAACAATCGCATTCCGTCAGTACTGCCTTGATAAGTCTTTCGCATGCGCAATGAGACTCACTTTCTCGGGCAATTCTCTTTCTTGAATTATTATTTTGATAGTATAGCTCATCACTGCCGTGATTTGAGCAACCTATCTTTGGTTTGGAAACTTTGTTTTCATGCACAAAACGATTATTTGTCGTTTCCGAGCGATCCAAAGTTATATTCTTAAACACACCCCCTTGTGGGAGTGGAGTATTCACCGGTCCTAGACGATCATGAACCGATATTCTTTTGTCTTGGACTGGAGTAATTCTGACAGGAGGGTGTTTACGACCCCCTGCATAAGAAACCACCAAGGGTTTGTTTACTGTGCTCGGAATTTCTTTCATTGAGGCTTTGCCTCGATCGTCAGCCAAAGGACCGAGGCGATCTGCCATAGTAATCTTGAATTTGGATAAATCTGGGCTAACCCAGGGCTTCGTTGGTGATGAAGCAGACGCTGTTGTAACAGAAGGACTAGGAATAGGTGTCGATGCAGCTGTAGCCTTGCGACGAGCATTATGACCAGTTGAAGTGCCGCGACAATCCAAACTGTCGCGGTTGAATGAGTTGCCGCGGCAGTTTGTGCTGCCGCGGTTGAATGAGTTGCCGCGGCGGTTTATGCTGCCGCGGTTGAAGACTGCATCGTTTTGTGATTTTTGGGTACTTTCGGTTTTGGGGACCCAAATTTTACAGCTTTTTGGTGTTCTTTCACACACCATTTCCTTCTTGTTCTTCTGATCTTGTTGACGAAGTGCACGGGCACGAGCGGCTTTTACTTTACGCCGTTGAATCCGTTCTTTCAGGGTTGAACGAGCTCTTTTGACTAGGGTCCATTCTTCCTTTGTAAGTTTTGCAGAAACATGGTCATCTTGCCTTTGAGACAATTGAACCACCTTTCGATTCCTTGACTTTAGGTCCGTATAGTAGTGGACCCCGTCAGTTTGTTGCATGGCTTTAGCCAGTTGTCGAGCACGTCGTTAGCGTTGTCTTTGACGAGCTCTCTTCGTCAACACTGGAGAACTATTCATCAATGACTCCTTAATGGGAGCGGAGTCTTTCGGAGCAGAGATGTCACGGGTAATTTCATCAAGAGCAACAGGGTAAGAATCTTCATCCGCGACCTTTGTAGAGACCGTGGACTTGCAAATTTTCTTAGGAGAAGAAATCTTCCTGCACCTGCGGGATGAGGAGGATTTTGAGGATGAGGATGACAAGTATTCCTCGAATTTGGCTTGATCGAATTCATATTCGATCTCTTTAGTGACGATAATCTTTATCGGTTGCGACACGGCGGTCTCGGCAGCGAGACCGTTGGCTCCCACTGTGGTCGCCAGTTTGTTTCCGACAAAAGTTAATTCCATTGCCATTTCTACTAACCTTCTTTTGATTACAAAGAAATTACAACGAAAATATGGAAAATTACAACTCTTGAAGAAAATAACACAGAAATTGTTTATCAACTCCTGTTTTGTGGGACTTTGCCTGTGTCGGGAGTGCTTTGGTTCGTGGACCACCGATTTGAAGATCGTAAGGTTGTTTTGATATCCTTCCTTCGTTTATCGAAGTATGGATTTGAAGCGAGTATCTTATCGATGTAAGATATTCACTCTTCCAAAGATCAAGTCTGAGCAAGATCTCTAGGAATCACCAAATGATGCTTATCAAAGGGTGAAAATTCTCTCTTTCTTCCTCAAAATCTCCAAAAGCTCAAGTCTCCTTTGCTCCGATCTGCTCTCTGTCTTTACTTCGTGTTTAGGGAGGTATTTATAGGGGTAGAAGTGCACCACAACGAACCTGGGACAAAATAACTGACCAAGTGTTTTCTCTTTGGCCGCTGCAGTCTACACTGTCGCGGCTATTGGCGCGGCAGTATGGGCTGCCGCGGCCAAAGAGACAGTTACCAGCACGTTTTATCGTGCTTGAAACCACTCTCCCACGACCTTTAACCGTCTTTTTCGTGGTTTAACTGCCTTTCCACGTCAGCACACGTTCTATTTCTGATATGTCGCCACGTGGACTTCAGAAACCATCGCATAACTGTCTCGTAACCGCCACAGCAACCCTCTCTAATAGCCGCGACACCTTTGGCTGCCGCGCTTTAGCCGCGGCACCACAGGCTGCCGCGCCCTAGCCGCGGCACTACAGGTTGTCGTGCTTTAGCCGCGGCACTACAGACTGTCGCGCCTTAGCCGCGACGCCATTTGTCACCGCGCCTTAGCCGCGACACCATAAGCTGCGTGTTGGTGTGCATGTTGTTCTTCATTGTTAAGTTGTTTCCTCTGATTGAGAGATCAGCATTCACTGTCTTCTCTTTGCTTTGAGTGGTATTTGGATGCCTGTAAGTATTTTTTGACGCCTACAAGAGGTAATCATTAACGTGATAGTTTTGATAGACCCGCCATCCTACTTGAAGAGGATTGGTGGGGGAATTTGGAGGGAGTTGACTATCAGAGGTAATCATTAACGTGATAGTTTTAGTAGACCTGCCATCCTATTGAAGAGGATTGGCAAGTTGATAGACTATCAGAGGTAACTGTTAACGTGATAGTTTTGTGGACCTGCCATCCTATTTAAGAAGATTGGCAAGTTGATGGACTATCAGAGGTAACTATTAACGTGATAGTTTTTTGTGGATCCGCCATCCTATTGAAGAAGATTGGCAGGAGAATTTAGAGGGAATGGACTATCAGAGGTAATCATTAACGTGATAGTTTTAGTGGACCTGCCATCCTATTGAAGCGGATTGACAGGAGAATTTGGGGAAAATTGACTATCAGAGGTGATCATTAACGTGATAGTTTTAGTGGACCTGTCATCCTATTGAAACGGATTGGCAAGTTGATAGACTATCAGAGGTAAATGTTAACGTGATAGTTTTGTGGACCTGCAATCCTATTAAAGAGGATTGACAAGTTAATGGACTATCAGAGGTAAATGTTAACATGATAGTTTTGTGGACCTGTCATCCTATTAAAGCGGATTGACAAGTTGATGAACGTGATAGTTTTGGTAGATTTTATGATTGACAGAGGTATTCAATTAAACATAACAACTCAGAAAATTTATTACTCATAATCCAATGAACTACAAATAAACCAACCCCCAGTCTTGAACAAGTGCAGGGGGGAAAAAGGATTAGACATGGCACATCACCTCGTGAGCCATTATCTAACGAGTTTGACTATCAGAGGTAGCTATTAACGTGATAGTTATTGGATCCGCCATCCTACTGGAAAGGATTGACTTCAGCGGCCGTAGTATCTTCCGGTTCTGACTGGGAAGAGTGAGCTTGGTTTGATTGCTCAGGAGAAGATTGGGCTTGGTCCGATTGCTCAGGTTAATCCTGCCTACTTTGTTCTTCAGCTTTGATCCTGGCAATAATCTTTTGAGTCTGTTCGCCTTGAGAAATTAGTTGTCTCCAGGAACGGCATTCTGCAACTCCTATTCAGGCTAGGAGGTCGGTCTGCAAGTTGTGTCGACAGGTCTCTACTAAGGTAGACTGTGTCATACCTGACGAACACCGGAGAGCCAGGGTTCGGAACCTCTTGACGAAGGCTTTGACGGACTCCCTCTTCTTCTGCTTAGTGGCAAGAAGGGTATGGATGGAGACTTCTGTATCCTCTTCAAAGAATCTTGATAGGAAGAGTCTCTCTAGATCTGCCCACTTTTGGATACATCCTGCAGGCAGTTTCCTGAACCATTCAAAAGCAACTCCCTTGAGGGTGCCAATGAACAATCGAGCCAGTATGGCGTCGTTTGATATCACATTCCCAGTTTGTGACTTGAAATGATAGATATGTTAGTTCGGTGATCCCGTGCCGTCAAAAGTTTGTAGCGTCGGGACCTCGAATTTTGGAGGATAAGGGGCTGCATCACATTCGGCATGATAGGGCCTAACAACTCCCTCATCTTAGAGCTCGCTTCTGTTAGCAATGACATTTAGGCGGGCTTCCAATTCCTCGATTTTAGCTGACTGAGGATTTTTCTCATTCTCAGCTTTTCTTCCTTCATCAGAGGAAGATTCTAGGTTGTGGGCTTCTTGGTCAGAAGTCGTGTCATCAACCATTTTTCCCTTCCCTTTGCTTGTGTGAGGTCGGGACGAAGACGTTCTTTTCCTTCGGGAAGATTCTTGCCTGAGTGGCGAATCTGTCTTCTGAGATTTAGCCATGGCTGCGACGAGTTGAGTCAACAGGGCCAAGAGTTCATTGATGGCCTCCTGCTGAGATTTGAGCATGGCCTCTTGCTCATCAAGCCTCTTTGCGAGATCTTCATGGTTTCCCGTCATATAAGCGGGGCTCTCATGCTCAACAAAAGAGCTTGATGATTGGGACTCTGCAATGGCTGAGTGTTCATCATCGGAATTGGTTCCTCTGGCTAACCTCCGATAGTTGATAGGGGGAATGACACCTGTTCGCGTCCGAGTGCGTTGGTAGATTCCTTCAAACTCGTTAGCGATTTCTCTGACGGTCGGTGAACGACTTGTCTCAGAGTCATCGGAACTAGGACCCGAGGCTTTCCCTCTGCTGATCACATTGATAGTGACCCCGGGATATTCGGTCTCTGGAGACTTCTTCCTGCGAGAACGTCGTCGTTGGTCGAGCAAAGCAACGTTCATAAATTGGTCGAACAACAATTGTTTGACCGCATATAGGCAGCATTGACATTTCGAGAGGACCGTAGGAATGACTGGTTGCATCGGTCTTTCTCTCGATTTGAACTCTCTCAAGTATGTTATAAAGACTCGAGAATTTCTCACTGATTGTGAGGTTTGAATTGGAACCCCCAGTCCATGATTGGACAGGACTGGCTCTTGGTGAACATGGACCTGGTTTAGATGCCTTGAATCCATGAACTTTTTATATCCGCCCTTCAACCTAGTGGGTCGGTTGTTGTAAATAAAATAAGAGTGGGTTAGTTTTTAAAAAAAATAGGAGTGGGTTTAATTCGAAAATTTCTTCTTCCATAACCATTTTCCAAGTAGGGCTTTGTTCATAGTCTTAAGATCAATAATACCAAACCCACCACATTCTTTGGATTTACAAACGTCTCCCCAGCTAACATGCCATTCAGAGATTGTAAGCAGGTTGTTAACCAGGTAGATAGGGAGATTGTTTTTTGCAAAAATTAGCTAAGCCTATTTATCCAAAATCATATCTCTATAACTTTCAGAACTTGCTTCCTCTATCATCCATCACACGTTTTAACAAGAACAAGCCAAAAAATATCATCATATTTAAGATATGCCTCACGAGTCATGAACCCATATTAGAATATTTTCTGGATCTCCTAAACAAGTTTGGCAATGGAAGCATAATTCCACCTTCATCATGAAAAATACGAAGACCTCCGGCTTGCTTCGATTTACAGATTTCACTCCAAGCTACAAGAGACTCTCTTCAGAGAAATCTTCTGCAAACATGAACGAGATCTCTCAAAATTGATTTAAAGGTAATTACTCACTGTTAAGTTTATATTTAAGTAATTTAATTTATTTACGCACTCTAATTATTAAAAAATGTACATTGTTAAGGGCTTACATGAAAAGCACAAATGTTTAATATGAAAATTAAGTTAATTAACAATGGTGAGTGGGTCCTATCTAATAGAAGAAGGTAGGACAATTTTTTTAAAAGGACTTTATTAAAAAATAATTAGCAAAGTGAGAAAAATAACAATATCGATCTTTTTTCGGCGGTCAAAAAGAGGTTGATTTTGCAAAATATGATCTTCGAAATACACGGAACTACTACTCCCGTGCAATTAGCGTTCACTAATTATGAGTTATTATTTTTTTAGAATACACATGACTATTGGTGACCTCTAGATACAAGGGACTAGTAATCTTATATATTGTAAAGATCATATTTTGCAAAATCAACCTTGTTACTCTTTTTGGCTAGTCATGATGACACAGCCAAAAATAGATCAATTTTGCTAATTTTTCAAAAATATATAGATTTCACTAATTATTTTTTAAAAAAAATTTAAAAATTTCTCCAATAAGATAGTCATCAGAATCTTTCTTGAAAAGACCATGCAATTACTTTTATGCCCCCATCTTTGTTGAAGAATGAAGGAGCGTTTCTTGTTCTTCAATTCAATTTTGACATTCTTCTTGCTAGTCTTATGTAATGTAAATGTCCTATAAATTTCCTTCATAAAAAATATGATTTCTGTGGGGTTATTTAGGTATTAGTCCCTCAAATCTTCAATAATTCCATATTAATCTCTCAACTCTTAAAATTGCTCATAAATCCCTCAAATCCTAAGAGGTCTTGCAATTTGGTTTCTCAATTGCCAAAATACTCCTCAATTATTTTCCATGAAACCCCAAACGGCTCTAATGTTAAAAAATAGTTTAGAGGATAAGTTGGTCATTGAGGGACCAAATTGCGAAACTCCTTAGGATTTGGGGTACTTTTGTGCAATTTCTAGATTTGAGGGACTGTACGGGATTATTGAAGATTTGAGAGACTAATATCTAGATATTTTTCAATCTCTTTGTAATTGTTGATTAATAGGAGAGTAATGTGCTTGCAGGTGATTTTCACAATTTGGGGTACTTTTGCGCAATTTCTAGATTTGAGGGACTGTACGGGATTATTGAAGATTTGAGAGACTAATATCTAGATATTTTTCAATCTTTTTGTAATCTACTTCTTATAAACTAAAAGAGAACGACAAAAAAGATCCGATGAACAGTAAAATAACTGCCTCTATCGCTCATTCTAATCAGCCTATCCCAACCCACGTTCTCCTTGAAAATAAATCTTCGCTTCTTTCTTTAACCGTACACTTTCTTCAAAATCCCCACGTTCTCTCTCTTCCTCTCTCAATATTTCTTCAATATTTCTTTTCTCTCTTCATTCTCTCCTTTGTCTGAATCCCAACTGATCGATTGATCGATCGATGCCGATCGCATTGGAGAGAGGAGGGGAAATCGAGCGATTATTTTCTTGCCATTTGATGCGAATCTAGCCCTTTACAAAGTTTAATCACAAAGATTGTGGTAGATTTTCTTACTAAATCTTCAAAATTTTGATTCCGATGTTGGGGACTTTGATTCCGACGAGTTCGAGGGTTTTCGATCCCGAATCGTACGGAGGAGAAGAGCTACCATCGCCGGAGATCGATGAGAAGGGACGTCGTGGTTCTAGCCGAGGGGAACTTCACTGAGTTCGTCGAGAAGAATCGGCACGTGATGGTGGAGTTCTACGCTCCTTGGTGCGGTCACTGCCAGGCTTTGGCGCCTGAGTACGCTGCAGTGGCGACGGAGCTCAAGGAT